>KN477238.1:49225-88390 GCA_000787095.1 Periophthalmodon schlosseri
AACCTTCATCAGTGACATCGTGGGCGCGAGTCGGACAAGCGAGAGTCTCTGTCAGAACAACATGGTGATTCTCAAACTGCTGAGTGAAGAGGTGTTTGACTTCAGCAGCGGGCAAATGACTCAGGTCAAAGCCAAGCACCTCAAGGACAGGTACAAATACAATTATCTATATTTATTTTGTATAATTCACTATCAGGCATCCCAAGGACAGGTATGGAGGGAAACATGTTAAACTATATTAAACATTATAGGGTTGTCAAAAGTATAAAAAATCAGTTACTAATCGATACTAAAACTAATATTGAAACTTGTAACAAGTATTGGTACTGCAAAGCATTAACAGGACAAAATTTGAGCTTTCCAGTGTCATTTTGAGCTAGTATCTCATGGTAACATATAGAAAGTACTATTATTTTACTTAAAAAGGACCATTTTTTATCTTGATTGTGGTACTGTGATCGGTATCAAGTATTGACCCAATTCCTCAGTACCATCAAGCACCTCAAGGACCACTACAAAGGGAAACCTAAAACAATGTGAACAATTACTAGAAAATTGTCATTTTTTAATTTATATTCAGTACAATTCACCATCAAGCACCTCAAGGACAGGTACGGATACAAACCATTACAATAAAGAAAATTAGAAAGTATATTTAATGAATGATGATTAAAATTGTTATTGGTATTTAAACGTGTGTGGGCTCCTTGGCCCTCACATTTTAGAATTTAAAGGTTCACTCTGTAACTTTCCTTGTCTCTATGGAGATTGCTTGTCTCCAAGCAGTAAAATCAATGAAATCTCCATACTTACTATTTGCTTTTAAAAGGGAAAAAAAATGACCCTTCAATATTGACTCTGGGTGAGGGTAAAAGTCCTTTATTATTGGGAAAAAGGCGGAACCATATTAAATTGTATATTTACAGACTCAGAAGCGCTCCTGAGCATTGTTTTTACTATTTGCTCTTGTTTACTTGTTTACAACTGAAACTTTAACTTCAGACACTATTTAAAGCAAAGGAAACCTCCTTGATCCTACTTTGGATGTTCTATGCAAATGTAAAGAAAGATGACACTTTACAAACCTGACTGCACTTGTTTTGGCTGGAACCTGTTTACTCAGTCTAAACCAGAGTTGTCAAAAACTGATACCCAGATACTAATCAATACTAAAATTAATATCAAAACCAGATCTCATTTGAACAAGTATCAATACTGATTAAAAATCACAAAAATAGGTCAAAGTTTGACCTTTCCTGAATAGTTTGAGCAAGGTCTTGATCTTTATCAGAACTATTATAAGACCACACAAGTTTAAAACAAGTACGATTATGTTGTGGTGAAAATTACATTCTACTGTATTGTAGTATTTAAACCAGTGTTGAATCTTTTCCTTAATATCAATAATTGAGTATCAGTTTGTAATATTGTGACAGATAGATGAGTTTAATGCCATATTGTGGAACATTCCAGGCAAAGCAACATCTCTATGGAGATGGACCAGAAAAATTACATAGTGCACCTTTAAATATAAAATAATGATGTATTCTTTGGACATTGCTCGTACTAATTAAATCTGTTCATGTTTCAGCATGTGCAATGAATTCTCTCAGATTTTCCAGCTCTGTCAGTTTGTCATGGTGCGTCCCTACAAATATTTCATACTCTTATTTTAATTACATATATATTGATTTGTCTGTATCTGATCTGATTGTATTGTCACTGACCTCTTTAGGAGAACTCCCAGAATGCCCCTCTGGTCCACGCTACCCTAGAAACTCTGTTGCGCTTCCTGAACTGGATTCCTCTGGGTTATATCTTTGAAACAAAGCTCATCAGTACTTTAGTGTACAAGGTGAGTCCAGAGATGAGCGATGTAAGTGAGCGGCAGGCAATATGGTGAAAACATTTTTTAATTTTCTTAAATCCAGGTCACAATTTATCAGTATGATCACAATTCATGTAGTACAGTCAGTGAAACAAGCAAGGAAAAATATACATTTTGAGTGAATCAGAGACCCACTCCCATGAACTAAACAAAACTCAGCACTATATTTAATCTATACCTGTCCTATTCATGGATTTCAAGCAAAGGATTTCTTTTTGATTTGAAGAGTATTGTTATAGCCATAACATATTTCAAAATATTATATTTTTTGAATGGGAGAAAGGTGATCACAAAAGTCTTTAAGCTATTATAGAAATAATTTGCCTGAAACCCATGAATACCTGGACTAAGCCTGCCCTATACCCGCTGTACGCCTACCTGTTTTATACCTGGGCTAAACCCGGACTATACCTGAACTTGGATCAAACTTTCTGAATGATAAATTCAAGTTATGCAGAAGAAAGCACTTGACATTTACAGGTAGTTTATATAGATATAGATATAGATATAGATAGATGTGTATGTATTTATTTCAGTATAGACTGAATTTAATAAATGTTATTGTAACTCTCACAATTATTCATATTAGTGTTTTTTTTGTTTGGTTGTTTTTTTTTCAGTTTTTGAATGTGCCGATGTTCCGTAATGTGACTTTAAAGTGCCTGACGGAGATTGCTGGAGTGAGCGTGAACCAATACGAAGAGCAGTTTGTGTCCTTGTTCACCCTCACCATGTGTCAGCTCAAACAGGTGAGTCTGCGGGAGGGCAGTTCAAATATTTGTTCAATATTCAGAAGGCCAGTATCATGGCCAAGTTTTCTATCATGCCAACCACAGAGCCAATCAGTAGCGAGGTTACTGAACGCACTCGCGCCCTCCCCCTTGCACCAATGAGGCATCCTAGCTGTCAATCAGACCTGTTGCTAATGCCAGCTGGAGCTGATTCATGTGCAAGAAGTCACTATTATTGTCAATATCTTGACTTGCATAAGAAGTAGAAAAATAAAAATAATCATGTAGAGGGGGTTAAAAAACATTTCAAGACCAGAATGACAAGTCTGACCAGAAACGGTAACAAAGAAAAGAATCAATATCAAGTCAATTGGAGTCAGACTCGATGCAGCCAATTTGCAGCTGTACTAACTTTCTATTTACTTCTACATGGAAGTATAAGATCTGTAAGATGAACCTTTTTTTCAATGGCCTGTGCTCATTGGCGTGTAATGACAATGTGTTTTGAGGATTAAAAAATTCAAAAAAATGCATGTTGTGAAAATAGAGAAGAATACCTACAAATTCTGAGCTTTGTGAAAGCTGTCAATGCCCTGTCAACACGGGCCGTTTAATTCTCAAAAAATGCATTTTGCTCTATGGGAGGATTATTTCTGGGCCTGAGCGCCCGGGAGCTACAATACCTGGAGCGGCCATTAATTGAATTGTGGGTTTGCTTAGTCTAGAGATATTTGATGATTAAAACAGATTTTATTATTGGCCTATAGAATGTTGTGATGTCCCAGCTAGAGATATATTGGTTTGGCCGATTTGTAGCTTATCTGCTATCGGCCTTAAATCTCCAGCAGAAGCCAATATGTTTTTTTGGCCAACCAGCTGCCTTCATATGCATAAAGAGTATATGCATAAAGCTTTATTTAAACACTTAAGTCCAGAGGGGGTACTGCAAAAATGTGACTACACCGCTCTCTTTTCTAGATTGTAGAAAAACAAGGTTGTGGATGGGTTTGTACTAAATTCAAATTAGATAATTTGGGCTCTACATATTGGCCCAAAAATATCAGTAGAGGAAGTATAGCCCTAATATATTTTATTGGTAATATGACAGTTTTGATTAAAAAAAAACCCCTCTTAGCTCCAGGTTATGAGTGGAAGAACCAGTGCATATCATACTGAACCTAAAGTTAATAATTGTTTATGTCAATTACAACATATTTGTAATTGAATAGACTAATCATTGAAATCTCAATTTTAAATTAGATTAATTGCATAGCTCTACTGATACAATTACAACAATTATAATACATTAACAGTATTTGTTGATGCAATATTGTATTTGATGACTTTTCATTCAAAAGATGCGATATTTTATTTTAAAGAATACATGTTATGTATTCTTGTGGCTTTAATTCCCTTTCAAACATGTTTTTTGTCACCTTGGGATAAGTATTTTACATTTTCTAACTTAACATAATGTCTGCATTTGGAAAACACACTTGTGTTTATTGTGAACACAATTTTATTGTAGAATGAGTCCTGTTATGGTTATGGGCTTAAAAACTGCTGGAGAGGTCTGGAGTTGTATCTATGACGTAACTAGACGGGCAAAATGCAAACAGAGAAAGAGAAAACTACTTTGGATTAATGGATTAATGAAAAAAGTGTGAATGAAACAAAATACTCCAGGTATGTTTTTGATGAGGGGACAACAGTATAACATGGTTAAAAGCTCCAAAAAGTCAATTTTGCATAATATGTGTTCTTTAAATATTTCTGTTTTGAAACCCATGGATAATCCTGTGTTATAATTTCCCTATGTTTCAGATGCTGCCACTTAACACAAACATTCGCCTGGCTTACGCGAATGGCAAAGACGACGAACAAAACTTCATTCAGAATCTGAGTCTGTTCCTCTGCACGTTTCTGAAGGAGCATGGTCAGCTGATTGAGAAGAGACTCAACCTGAGGGAGACACTTATGGAGGTCTGAGAATACACAAGACTATATCAATATAATACACTTCAATATGAAAACACAACATAATACAGACGTAACCAGTAGGGCTTTAGTCGATAAACACGGCTGATCGAGAAGAGACTCAACCAGAGAGAGACACTAACCCTGAGTTCAGACTGCAGGCGGTGCAGCTCCGGTCCGGTGGCTACAGGTGTTCTGTATAATTACAAGTTACGAGAGGAGCTCAGATTGCACACACTGTGCAGTCCAGTGGTGCCAACGGAGGTGTTGCGTCGCTACGGACTGATTCTGTTAGGAGTCTATTTTTGTTGGACGTCCGATCCCACTGCAAGCCTTTTCCCTTAATAAATAAATAGTTATCGTGTGAACAGTTTCAAAGGCTGTGACCGCAATAATGCAGTAGAGCTCTGGTCTTTGTGTGAGTTTCACATCGCAACAAAACCAGTCCGACACTGGAGACGCAGCTGGATCGGGTGTAGTCTGAGCGAGGCGTAATGGACGTCCAAGAATGCACAAGACGATATGACATAATATACATCAATATGAACGTACAACATGCACATGTAACCAGTAGGGCTTTAGCCAAGAAACACTGACAGCTGATCGAGGAGAGACTCAACCTGAGAGAGACACTAATGGAGGTCTGAGAATCAGACTATACAATATAATACACAGCAATATGAACTATGAACACACAACAAGAGATGTCTTAACCAGTGGAGCTTTAGGTCTTTAGTCGATAATCACAGACAACGAATCGAGAAGAGACTCAACCTAAGAGACACTAATGGAGGTCTGAGAATACACAAGATAATAAAACATAATCCACATCAGTATGAACGCACAACATAATACACTTCAAAATGAACAACATCACACATCTAACCAGTAGAGCTTTAGGGCTTTAGAGCTTTAGTCGATAAGCATGGACAGCTGATCGAGAAGAGACTCAATCTGAGAGAGACACTAATGGAGGTCTGAGATAATAAAACATAATACACATAAATATTAACATCAGGAGACATCTATTCAGGGTTTACAAAGCACTGAGGGGCACAAGGTTAGTTATAACACATACACAATATAACAACACAAAACAATTTAAATTAAAATTGTTTTGTTTTTTTAAATGTGATATTACAGTGGCTATGTTCACCAAAAATCTGATTATTGAAATGTCATAAGCATCTAATGTGAGTAATCTGATTTTGTTCTGACTGTTTACACTTATGCAGGTTTTGACAAGGAAAAAATATGAAAAAAGGTAAACTAATGTGGCAAAGACAAAAGTGAAAGAAAGACTGAAAGATTAATTTTACTTTGTCTTTCAAATAAAACATACAACAGTTACTCTAAAAATCCATTAATTGCAGGTGTTTTTATTGCTTCTTATGCCATCAGCCCAGCTACCTAAAAACATACTCGGTACACCTTTAAGCTATTCCACTCAAGTATACTGCATGCTGTATAAAACGTGGGCAATTAATGTTAGGCACCCTTCCTACCATGTTGCAATGTGTTTCTCTCATCAAAAACAAGTCTGAAGAGGTTTTAGATGTCATCTATGCATGTAATTTAGCGATCTCTCCCACCCCCTGTTTGAACCCTACGGTTAGCTGTAAGATTCTGTCTAATGCTCAGACCACAAGCCTACATCACCCATGCCCCCACACGACAAGTCCATAAAAATATAAAAACATGATACAAAACAATACACTACAGCTTGACAAACCTGATGCAATGTGCCGTAGTTTCATTAGCAGAAGGCATGCCCAATCGTAATGTAATAACACTCTGAAGGGGGAGTGACTTAGCTTGGGGAGCAAAGGGAGGGGAGACTCAGATTGTCAAAAACGAAAGTTAAAGTTATAAAATAAGTTAATACTTTGTTTTTGGAAAAATATAGCATTTTCAAAACAATAAAAGGTAACATAGTGATCTAAATGTGTTAGCAGTTAATACCCATAGAAGTAAAATACCCCCTCTTTAAGCTGCTCTAACTGCTCCAAAAGCCTTGTATGGACAGGTGTTGAAAATTTGCATTTTTTGCTATTACACATGCATCTGGTTTGTCCAATGTAATGTCCATGTCAAATCATTTCAAGTTGCCGTTTTATTTATTTAAAATACTAATACCCAAGATATGCCCTTTAAACATTTAGCATATATTTTGACATCCACAGAATGAGATTTTTACTATTGGTCAGGTATTTACCCTAGAGTCCTGAATATGTGAATCTGTCATTAGGAGGAGACACATCTTGTTTCCTTGTTAGCCTTCTATTTCTGTAACATTATCTAATTGCACAAATATCCATTTCGCTCCAGAGTGCCCTCTAAAATAGGACTTTCCCAGTGAAAAAAGGTCAAATAAAAATAAATGTACCCTCCTTTTCTACAACTGCAACACTGGCCTACATGCTTTTTCAATGCATCCTCACACACTAATCATGCATTTAAACAAGGTTTCAATTTCAATACAATGGTACAATGGCCTTGATATTCAATTTTATTTTTTGGTAACATTTAGGGTTGTCAAAATTATTGAAAATCAGACACAAATCGATACTAAAACTAGTATTGAAACTAAATACTAATTTGAGCAAGTATCGATACTAAAAGAGTCACAGGACAAAAATAAACCTTTTCCGAAATAACTTAAGAATGATCTTGAGCATCTTGATCAGAACAAGAATAAGACCACATAGGCCATTATACGCCCATGGACTAAGTAAAAGCTTTTAATTTTTTTGTTTTTGTTTTTGTTGGAAAATTGAGTCTTTACTGTGGGCAGGCTTGCACCTCCACAGACCTAACTCATATTTGGCCTGGGGGAGGGCAACACCTTAGGGCTGTAGTCAGCTAAATAAATTCTTGGTTGACTAAAGATTTGTCCTGCCGATAAATTAGTCACCTAAAAAGGGGCATGGCAAAAGCTCCATAAAAAATTACGTATTTCTACATATCTAACCCAAACTACATTCACAAGACTACACCTGCATGAGAGGTCATCCAGCAACAACTATTTATGCAGTATGGCATAAAACACATCTATGTCTATGGTGATGTGCAGAATGACACGAAAATGCCATCGTCCTGTTGTTAACTTTGCCTTGTTGTCTTTAGGCTCTGCACTACATGCTGTTGGTCTCTGAGGTGGAGGAGACAGAGATATTTAAGATCTGTCTGGAGTACTGGAATCACCTGGCTGCAGAGCTGTACAGAGAGAGTCCCTTCTCCACCTCCACGTCTCCTCTGCTTTCAGGAAACCAACACTTCGATGTGCCCCCGAGAAGACAGCTCTACCTGCCCGTTCTGTCCAAGGTAAGGCAGCAACGTGTGGTTATTGTGATCAGTATATCTGAACATACTGTACAAAATGTGTGTGTAGATGTCTGTGTAGATGTCTGTTTGGGTGAATGTGTCATAGGGCTGCAAGATTAATTGAATTAGAAAATGGCCTTTAATTATTAGGGATGCGCCAATACCAATACCAGGATCAAGTATCGGTCCGATACCAGATGCCAGTACTCGTAGTCGTCAATAGACTGCTGATACCAAGAGCTGATATCACTCTTATTTGCCGCTCACAACTTGCCTCTGAGCTGAGCAGTGCCATAAAGAAGCAGCACATTAACTGTTGTGCACATAAGCTCAGCTTTAATCATATGTGACTGTCACATGTGCTATACTATAAAAAATATTTAGGACTCTTAAAGGTTTTTATAGTTCACAAAGGAGATCAGCGCAGTGCTTATGTTTACGATAGTAGCATGCTAACGCTGCTAAGTAGTGCTGGCGATTATTTGCTTGTGTATGCATTGTAACTTATTGTAATTGACAAACAAATTTACTGACTGAATAGAGCAATGGGTATAGCATGTCCATATTGGTGAGAGTGTGGCTGTGGTAAAAGTAAGGCAACATTCACTGTTATACTAAAAATGGCTCCTTTGCAGTTAGTCTTACCGACTGCGCTCCGTGCTAAGTGATAAATATTAAAGCCAGGTGCTTATCTAAATAAATTATATTGGAATTATAGCTAACTACAGTGAATTCAGTAGAAATTAAATAAAATCAAAATTAATAAAAAAAAAAAACAGCCTCTCAAATAAGTAAGATGAAAAAGTAGGCCACTATTGTCGAACCCTTGTAAAAATAATTTCTGGTATCGATATTGGTACTTGGTATCAGTGAGTACTCAAAATGAAATACTCGTATTTGTTTTGGAAAAAGTGATAGCATCCCTATTAATTATAAACAACTTGAACCAAAAAGAAAATGTCCTATTCTGTGTAAAAGCTGCTAACCCTCTACAAACATGTTCTGAAATGGATGGGATTCTTGTATTCTAGTTTAGCAGTTCCATCTTCTTTCAAGTGTTAAAGCTACAGTATGTATTTTTTTAGATTAACATGTATCCTTACTCTGATTGCATCTTGCATCTCCACAAACTCTTGTTTGGCCTGGAGGAGGGCCTCTACTTGCTTGTTTCCATTGAAATGTTGTTCCTTTGGCTATAAAATGCCACAGTATGGCATAAAACATACAGAATGTTGTGAAGTTTTAACTTTCAGTTTCAATGGAATCATGCAGGTGATGTGACATCTCCTGCTTCTGGACAGGTTTCAAATGTAAACTGAACATGCTTGCCAGAAAAATCACAATTAGATTATCATTAGGGCCCGAGCGTGAATGTGCGAGGAGGGCGAGTCAGCGACTCGTTTGCCTCGCACCTGTGCGCAAGCCCTATTGTATTTGTACAATTTTGCGGAAAATTGCAAAAATCAAGCAGTAAACAATAATGTATAGACAAGTAAGTGGTATCAATAATTAGAGTTCAGTGAGCTCTAATTTTGAGTGAAGACCCCGAGAAAAAATAATGAAATACGGCTCAGTAGCGCCACCTCAAAAATCAATTACATTGCACCAATGGGAGCCCGGCCCAGAAAAATGTCATTGTAGACAAATGAAACTTAGCATCAAAAATAGGTCATGTCAGGACATGTAAAAAATTATATTATGGCACCGCCCTAAACCCTACAGGAAGTAGGGTCCCCCCAAGTCTTTTTGGTCATCTACATAACCATAATATTGTCTTGGTGTATAATTAATTTGCAATAATTTTGGGCTTAAGGTGTAGCCTTAGACTACATCTTTATTATTAAAAATGTGGGAGGGGGGATAATCTGTTTGTAAGCATTGTGGTTGAAATCATTTTCCAGGACTTTTCCAGGACATTTTTAGTGTGGGATTACAAAGTCTCATTTATTAAACTTGTCAGTAGTTTCGCGTATTCTTACTATTATTTTGTTGACCAAGCACTTGTAGCTTTTTACCAGGACAATTGCCTAAGAGGTCTTGTTTTGTAAGCCCAGTGAAGTATTACATCACAGAAATTGCCAAATCTTCTGGCAGACAGAGCAAACAGGTGGTGGCTCTAAAATCACCAAAACACAGCTACACGGCCACAGTTTGGTGAAATTTAACAAATCAGCACCAGATAAAAATGTTTGCTCATTAGTGACAATATAAGCCAGATGCTGTTACAGATACTGTGAAAGTCTTAGCAGTTTCAAAACACATTTTGAAACCATCTTAATTGTGTGTGGCTGATGTCTTTTAAAATTGTTTTTATTTTGTTTATTAAATGAATAGTCAAGAATTTTTTTTCTCTCATTTTGTTCATCACAATTTTCAATCTGTCTTTTTAATTTAGTTTGGTTTTTATTTGAAGGGACAGTGTACAGAGACTTTAGTTATTTAGCTATAACCGTGTGTGGAGCATCTTTGTTCTTTATAAGCTTAGTTTCCATCTGCATTCCCTGATTTATAGAAATAAAGTATACAATGCAATTACATTCAGTACTGTCCACTGACCCAAAACACACTCGCACAAAACAACACATACAACCACACACCTCAACAATGAGCATTAGGTATTTACAAAATCATGAGATTAAGCTATCATTTCTACATATCACTATTACATCAGTTCATAGCTTTCAAAATGCAATATACCAATTTTACAGTGTCGTATTGCATCTCATTATCAGTGCTGGCATGTTTGGTTATTCCACAACCATGAATCCACAGCATAGCATTAAACTAGCTTGCTTTTGTTCAATAACACACGTTTTTATTGCTCTAAAACACCTTGAAAAAGCATTTTTACTGTGAGTAGGGTTGCCTAGTCTCCACAAATCTGATCTGTAACTTGGGATAGTTGTGTCATCTGCTTAATTCCATGGGGATGGATAGCTTTAATTCCATACTGTGGCATGTATGTTTTAATTGTAGGATTCTGTTCAAAGTCCACATTTTAGTATTCACATCTAAAAGAAAACTGAAATCTGAACAGCTGAACTAATAAAAGAATCCCATGCATTTCAGAACATGTTTGTAGAGGTCTACTAAAATGTATGGCTAACATGTCTTTAAATTTACCCATGGGTACAAATAGTTTTCAGTGATTAAGAAGCATCAAACATTCATTATGACATGTACAATCAATGAATACAGACAAAATGTATAAGCTTTCAGTTGACCTCAATTAGAAAGACAATGGATGCTGCCTCTGTATTTTTTGGTCCTACATTTTGTTACAACCCAATAGCAGGTCAATTCTACATTGCTGCATTTTAAAAGTACTGTATACTAATCAAAAGTGTTTTTACTTTGGTATTATGCGTTACGGTTAATGTAAATATATTGTCTTGTCCCATCTCAGGTCCGTTTGTTGATGGTGAGTCGAATGGCGAAGCCTGAGGAGGTTTTGGTGGTGGAGAATGACCAGGGAGAAGTTGTACGAGAATTTATGAAGGACACAGACTCCATCAACCTGTACAAGAACATGAGAGAGACTCTAGGTAAGAATCTATATAAACCTGCACAAGAACATGAGAAAGATACTTGGTAAGAATCTATATAAACCTGTACAAGAACATGAGAGAGATACTGGGTAAGAATCTATATAAACCTGTACAAGAACATGAGAGAGATATTGGGTAAGGCGTTTGGCACATTTGCCTGGCTCCAGTAGGGCTGCAGTCGTCTATAGTAGAGTACTTCTTAAATTCTCACTAAATGACCCATCTCTCTGTCCAGTGTACCTGACTCACCTGGACTACGCAGACACAGAGCGCATCATGACAGAGAAGCTCCATAACCAGGTGAACGGGACCGAGTGGAGCTGGAAGAATCTGAACACGCTGTGCTGGGCCATTGGCTCCATCAGTGGAGCCATGCACGAGGAGGATGAGAAGAGGTTTCTCGTCACCGTCATCAAGGTAAACATTATAAAATATTCAATGGGAGGCTGGTTTAGGCCTGATTTAGACCTGGTCACTGCCATCAAGGTAGAACAGGAGATATACTGAAAGTGACAAAATAGGAAAAATAAGCCGAGATAAGACGTATAGTGAGGAGAAAATTAATGATTGCTGTTATATTTTTATCTAATTATAAAAAATATCACCGTTTCTGGGACCGGCCACAAAAAACAGTGTAGTTGGCAGACTAATCAGTTACACAGGTTCGTAAAGTAAAGAGCTGTGGCTAATCCACACAACATTTACATGTATTTATTTTCATATAATACTCTAGCGGCATTTACAGTCATGTATTACCTTGATCCAGGTCTTTATTATCTAGACAGTGGTAATAAAGTTGTTATAACGCCATTGTTTGTTCGCCCGCTCATATCATGCAGCTGTCATGTCTCTGAAATAAACTTTCTCTGGCTCCGACGCCTCATCAGTTACGCCCAGTGGCCCAGTGTGGAGCGCATATGTCCAATATATTTGTAAAATCCACACGCGAAATCGAAATATTGCTCAAATCTGATGCAGCTTAACTTTTTGTTGACACGTAACAGATCAGGTAGTGACTTTCCCTTGGCCAATGGACGAACGTGGTTTCTACTTTGGTGGCGTTTCCTGCACTATTTGCGATGCAGTGCCACCTCAGGCGAGTGGTATACTCCGTTTTCTCTTGGTTCAGTTCATTTGAGCTGAAGTGTACTGAGAATGTGATCCACACCAAATGAAAACTGCAACAATGTTTCAACTTTAGCCCCTGATCGAACTAGTTAACTGGACTAAGAGTTGTGAAAGCACCCTTAATCACCAGTAAAGTGTTAAGGATCATAACTTCTGTTGTCCTCTTACAGGGAGTGATCATGTGTTTTTGTGTATTTAAGGACCTGTTGATATAAATATTTTTGTGTGTGTTCCAGGACCTGTTGGGTTTATGTGAACAGAAGAGAGGCAAAGACAATAAGGCCATAATCGCCTCAAACATCATGTACATCGTGGGGCAATATCCACGTTTCCTCAGAGCGCACTGGAAGTTTCTCAAAACAGTCGTCAACAAGCTCTTCGAATTCATGCACGGTCAGACATACAAGTATTAAATACATCTATCTTTGTCAAATTAGTAATTTTTGAGGAACTTTTTTTTTAATTTAGTGTTTAAACTTAATTTTGTCCTAATAAAAGGTCAGTGGACTTATACTCTCCATTGTACTTATAATATATTTTTAAGGTGCTTATCTTGTGTTTCTGGTGAGGGGTCCAACACCTGCTTTGTGAGCAAAGCAATAATCTCTCCTTTACAACTAGCAGGTGACCAAGCCTCCAGAAAAGTTACATACATTTAAACAACTTTTACAACTTTTTTATTTTTTTATCCTTTTTTGCTATAATTTTCAATAACAGTCTGTAGTTTTTTTCATCTGATGCTTAGTAGTTAGTTTTAGCAGTAATTTTTAATCATATTTTATATTCTCGCTTGCAGAGACCCATGACGGTGTGCAGGACATGGCGTGTGACACTTTTATTAAAATCGCTCAGAAATGCAGACGCCATTTTATCCAGGTCCAAGTGGGAGAAGTGATGCCTTTTATTGACGAGATCCTGAACAATATCAACACCATCATCTGTGACCTGCAACCACAACAGGTCTGGGAATACTTCTATAAAGACTGGGTTTAGTCGTGGTTTAGTCCTGGTTTAGTACTAGTTTAGACCTGGTTTAGACCTGGTTTAGGCCTGTGTTTGTTTTGGATTTATTTTTGATAAATCTAGTTTAGTTCATGTTTTGTTCTGGGTTTTTGGCCCAGTTTTATACCTGGGTTTATTACTGCTTTACACCTTGTTTTGACCTTGTTTAGTGGTTTAGACCTTGTTTAGTGCTAGTTAAGTACTAGTTTAGTCCTGGTATAATCCCTGGTTTAATCCCTATTTTAGTTCTAGTTTATACCGGGTTTAAACTTGGTTCAGCGCTGGTTTAGTGCTAGTTTACTCCTGGTTTTGTTGGGGGGTTTTTTTGGTATTATTCGGGTTTAGTTCTGGGTTTAGTCCCATTTTACTCCTGGTTCTGGTTCAATCCTGTTTGACACCTGTTTTAGTCCTGGTTCTAGGTTTGGACGTGACTTGAATCTTTAGTGCTAGTTTAATCTAATTCTCCCACAATGGGGAAATTCCAATGTTGCAATGCAAAGCACTTATTTTTTAATCCAACTTGAATATTAGAGAATTGTGACTATTGAAAGTATATTCTGTGCCTTAATGTTCTCTGTGGAGGTATTTGATAATCTCTCATCTTTCCTGTTTCATGTTTGTCCCTCATCTCTAGGTGCACACATTTTATGAGGCGGTGGGATACATGATCGGAGCTCAGACGGATCAGGCCGTTCAGGAACACCTCATAGAGAAATACATGTTACTGCCAAACCAGGTGTGGGACAGCATCATCCAACAGGCCACCAAGGTAAGACTGTATACCTGTACTGACACCTTTGAACTAGCAACGATTAATCAGAGTAATCATAACAAATGCACTATTTAAATAATCGTTTCTAGTTATCTGGACTATGCAGACTCAAAACACATGCCAAGGAGATGACATAACAGTCACCGTGGTTCTATTAAGCTGAAAGAACAGTTAAATAAGAATGAACAATTTATCATTTTTATCAAATAATACACTTTATTTGTAAATATTCACTTATTTTTTAACTTTTCCTTGTCAAAATATATGTTTTTAAAAATCTAAATATTACAACAGAAATAATCGTTTAACTGACTAGTCGCTTAGTGGCTGCAGCCCTAGTGATGTCATATCTGAATGTAGATGGAGATAAAAGGATCGATTCAAATATCAAATCAAAAATCGATATTGATCAGTATGGGAATAACTGTTCCTACTTTGTGAAATGTTTGGCAACATAACTAATTCTAATTATTTTTATTCTGAAACTATGTCAGTTCTTAAAAACTAACATAGTTTGAACCGTGGTTTCTGTTTTATCAGACATTCTTTGTGTAGAACAGTGTAAAAATATATTTTTACACTGTCCTCCGCTTTGTCTCCTCAGAACGTGGACATCTTGAAGGACGCAGAGACAGTGAAACAGCTGGGCTCCATCTTGAAGACCAACGTTCGCGCCTGTAAAGCTGTGGGACACCCGTTTGTAATCCAGCTCGGGCGCATTTACCTCGACATGTTAAATGTGTACAAGTGCCTGAGTGAAAACATCTCCGCCGCCATACAGACCAACGGTGAGGGAGCAATGTATACAAAATAGACCCTGTGTAGACCCTGTGTAGACCCTGTGTAGACCCTGTGTAGACCCTGTGTAGACCCTGGGCAGACCCTGTGTAGTCCTGGTTTAGGACCTGGTTTAGAACTGGTTTAGACCTGGTGTAGTACTAGTTAAGTCCTGGCTTTGTTCTGTTTTTATTTATATATTATGTTCTGGTTTAGTTCTGGTTTGGACCAGCCCTAAATATTTAACTTTTCTAAATGTGTATTTCTTGGTAAGTTTATGTTGATTTGATTTTTGGATTTGTGACAGTTGTATTTAAATGCCCTGGTGACTCATCTCTGCGTCTGTCTAAACTGAAGGAGCTGCTGCAGTGAACACATCACAAAACTGTTTCAACCTCTGCAAGAAAAATACTAAAATATTATACACTTTTTGGCTACTTTATTAAAGATTCACTTTGTAACTTTTCTAGTGGATTGGGCGTGTCCTGCTTTTCTCCATGGGGATGTTATTGCTTTGCTTACAATGTTTCACAGTATGGCATTAAACATATCTGTCTACATGGAGACAAGCAGGTAATGTCACCTGGTCAAGCTACTGGTCATATCTGTGGAGATGCGTGTCCGCTCACAGTAAGAATGCATGTATTTCAAGGTATTTTGTTAACTGTAATTAAATAAATACAAGATAAGTTGAATGCTATACTGTGAAACATTCCACGCAAAGAATTTACATCTCCATGGAGACAAGCAGATGACAGATACTCCACTAGAAAAGTTACATAGTATAGCTTTAAGCTTATAAATATTTTTGTTCCATGTTACAATGTTGTTTCCTTATCAAAAACATGCCTGAAGTGGTTTTATATGTCATCCATGCATGTTTGAGTAATTTTACGATCTCTCCGGGGTCCTATTCAAACGTTCCTTACGGTTTGCTGTAAGATTCTGTACAGTGCTCAGCCCAAAAGCCTACATCACCCAGGCTCCCACACGACAACTCTCCATAAATATACAAAAACATGATACAAAGCAATACACTACAACTTGACAAACCTGATGCTATGTGCAGTAGTTTCATTAGCGGGATGCGGCTGATTGTGTTGTGATAGTGCTGTGAAGGGGGAGTGACTTAGTGCAGGGAGCAAAGGGAGGGGAGACCCGGAACTTATAAAACGTGTTAATACGTTGTTTTTGGCAAATATAGCATTTTCAAAACAATAAATGGTAACATGGTGGTCTAAATGGTTATGTGTTAGCAGTGAATACCCCATAGTAAAATACCCCTCTTTAAATCATATTCATATTTGTCTTCATTCATAAATCTTAATAATAATATATTTCCTTCCTGTTGTTTCAGGGGAGGTGGTGACAAAGCAGCCTCTGATCCGCAGCATGAGGACAGTCAAACGGGAAACTCTCAAACTCATCTCCGGATGGGTCAGCCGCTCCAACGACCCACAGATGGTGAGAGGCAAAAAATGTGTAAAGTGTTTAGCACAATTGTGTTCATTTAACTCTCTAGAGAGGTGTATAGTGGTCTAAAATAACACTTCTCAAATAGGGCTGGGCTATATTGTATTAAAAAGAACTACTACAAAGCCTATGGGAAAAAGAATGCAGATTTCACCTGAGGAGTTTAAATTCACTCTGGCTGTGTACGCTTTTTCTGGTTTGAACCTGGTTTAGTCCCAATGTAGGCTTGATCTAGTCCAGGTTTAGTTCCCGGTTAGTCCCAGTTTCATGCCTATGTGTGATGTGATGTGTGTGCATTTAGGAACGGAACTGTATAATGTAATTAGGGCTGCAACAGTTAATCGACTAATCGGAACAACTATAAAATAATCATATTTTGAAAATTGTAATTGTTATCTGCATTATACAGACTCTAAAATATATGAACAGACCTTTTATAACAAAGACAGTGGCATTATTAAATCAAAATATAAAAAAAGAATAAACAATTTCATATTTTCTTTAATAACACACTTAAATGTTTAAATATGGCTTCTAAATATAAAGTATTATTTTGTTAAATGTATTTAAAAAGTCTCAATGTACAATTGTTTGACTAGTTGACTACTAAATTAAATGTTGCAACCCTAAATGTAATGCTTTGCGCTATCTCTTTTCCCATGTTTTCCAGGTTGGGGAGAACTTCGTGCCTCCCTTGCTGGACGCAGTCCTCATAGACTACCAGAGGAATGTCCCCGCAGCGCGAGAGCCTGAGGTCCTCAGCACCATGGCAACCATCGTCAACAAACTGGGCGGACACATCACCTCGGAGATACCACAAATCTTTGACGCTGTATTTGAGTGCACACTCAACATGATCAACAAGGTACAGAGAGTTTAACTGTGATAAAGGTCCTTAAAGGTGCACCATAGGCCTGTTTCCATTGACTCGCTTTGGAATGGAGCGGTTTGGTCACAAAGTGTTATTAGTGTCTTAAAGCAGAGCTATTCTGCAAAATCAACTCAAGAGTTTTTAACCATGTTATAGTTGTTTCCCGTCACCCTTTACCCTCTCTAAGTTGTATTTGAAGTGATTTGTGCATGTTATGTTCTAGAAGCCATTTTGGGTCAGTGTATGTCACGGCCTTTTGATTTTCATTTCTGAAATGGGAAATCCAAAATCACAAACCTGCTGTTTTCTGTTTCCCAATCTCAAAACAAAATAGAAAATTGGGAAACAATCTCTTATTTGTTTTGGATTTAAAACCAAAATTGGAAAACGAAAAATGATTTAATTGTAATTGGGGAAAAACAAATATCCAGATTCCAAACAACTTCTCCACAGGAAAGGAACCCAAAACAAATATCGGATTGTTTTCCAATTTTCTATTTTGTTTTGAGATAAGGAAGTGAGTAATTGATGTTTTGTGATTTTGGATTTCCCATTTCAAAACAAAAATTAAATGAGCGCAACGTACATGGACCGGTGAAGTTGTTTGGAAATTGGATCTTTTGTTTTTGGCCATGTTTTCCTCGTGGAGCAGTGCTCAAAGCCCCGTGCCAAGTGCCCAGTGAAGCTCTTCTGGGACCCAGGCACTGGTTACTGTGCAGAGACAAAGTCGTGGGCAGATCAGGGGACCTGGGCAGTGTGAGATCGTGGATACACTGTTTTTTGTGGCCCTATTAAACCAATTTGAAACCGAACAGTCCGAGGCAAAGCGGGGATCCACTACTCGCTAACATCATATGCAGCTATCCATAGCAGTTTTCTAATGCGGAAGTCTGCAGAAATTTTAAAGATTTAAAATGTGCAAATTATAACAATGATCCACAGGTGTCATAGATTATAACTATATAGCAGACACAAGCGCAATATGTCTTCTTTAAGTAAACCGTACTGACAGGTCCAAAGCCTATCTCCATGGAGATATAGAGAAATTCAATGCCATACTGTGGAACATTCTAGGCTAAACAATAACATCTCCAATGGAACAGTTACATAGCGCACCTTTAAACTGTATCTATGGTGGGACAAAGAAATGTGGGAGAAACACATGGTTGTAAAAACAATTTGTAAATGCTTGGTTTAATTATTAATCTCTGCTCTATGTTACAATAGATGTGGCATTTGGCTTTTTCAGTTAATAAAAATACATTAGTCTTATAATTCGCTATACAGTTTTGTGCATTATTCATTCCATAGTTAGTGGTGGTAATTTACTATTGTAACCACAGCTGCACTGGATTAGATTTACAGAATCAAGGCTGCAAAAACTGCACCATTGACCCCTCCGACCACCACCAACAAACACCACATTCATACTAGGCACTGTGGGTGAAGACAACAGTTTGCACTAGAGCTACTGCTGCCCCACTGTGACACCTTTTATTCCCAGCGGTCTCCCATCCAAATTTGGACAAAGTGAACAACTCAATCTTGTTTGTTATGGATTGAAGATCTCTGCCAGATGGCTCATCCACTTCACTGATGCTTAAACAAAACCCCCTCATATTTCCTGGTTCTTTATACCATCCATGACATTTATAAACCATGTAATAAGCCATATAATATACCGTGTCTTTCTCTCTCTTCTTGCAGAACTTTGAGGAGTTCCCAGAGCACAGGACTCACTTCTTCTACCTGCTGCAGGCAGTAAACTCTCACTGCTTCCCTGCGTTTCTGGCTATTCCTCCAGCCCAGTTCAAACTGGTGCTGGACTCTATCATCTGGGCCTTTAAACACACCATGAGAAACGTGGCAGACACCGGTGAGCAACAGTTAACGTTTGAAGCTAATAGTAAAAATATGTGGAATTTCTTTTGATGAATTTTTAATAGTTTATTTATTTGTTTCTTTAAAGAGGGGGTATTAACTGCTAACACATAACATATTTTGATCACTGTGTTACCTTTTATTCTTTTGAAAATGCTATATTCACCGAAAACAACGTATTAAAATATTTAATAATTTTCACTTTTGTTTTTTATGCTCTGAGTCCCCCCTCCCTATGCTGTCTGCGCACAGTCACTCCCCGCTCAGAGCGCTATCACAACACAGCGGGCATCCCGAAACTACTGCACGTCACAGCAGTTTTGTGAAGCTGTAGTGTATTGGGGTTTTTTTTCATACTTTTGTATATTTATAAAAAAGTGTTGTGTGGGAGCATGGGTGACATAGGCTTGTGGGCTGAGCTTTGGACAGAATCGTACCGCTAACCGTAAGGAGGGTTTGAATAGGGCGAGAGATCGCTAAATGATTCAAATATGCATGGATGGCTTATAAAACCACTTCAGGCATGGTTTTGATGAGGGAACAAGGTTATAACATGGTACAAAGCTTCAAAAAGTGGACTTTGCATAATACCCCGTCTTTAATTACTTATGAGCGCTTTTTGCTGTGTAGGTGGACTAGGCACGGCAAAACAACTGGGTAGCATTTCCTGTCTTTGATTTATAATGTTTATTTCAGTTTCTCAAGTAGGTCATACCCCTGGTATTTTAATTTCACCACAGCTGCCTTGGGCACACACCGAAAGTAATATTTGTCTTTTCAAATACCACTAGAAACCAAATTAGGGCTAAATGGTCTAAATGTAGACCCAGAAGACCCAGAACCACGTTTAAACCAACACTAAACCAGGGATTAGGTAGTTCTAAATAATTTTTAATCCAAAAGAGGACTTGGATAGAGGAAAGGATGGATTTGTTTCTAAATACTCAATTGCTCAAAATATTCATGTCTCACACTTAGTACTACCAGCAGTTAGTACATTTTGCAAAGAGATTTTTTGATTGATTGATTGATTTGTTTATATCGGTCACAGGTATTATTATTCAAAAACCATAATATTAATAATAGACCTATGAAGACCTAAAACGTGGGGGCTGAAGTTTAAGCTTAAGTGGAAGTTTAACCCTTAATACTAGACCTGCCTCAATAACAAATTTTGAAGTCTGATATATCGCTGAAGTAAATATAGACGATAAACGATAATATTGAATCTAATTTATGCCAGTGATACAATAACCCAAGAGCAGATTTAAACCACAAAAATTATTCCAAATCTTCAGTATTGTTAAAAAATCATGAGCTGCAACAAATAAACAACAGAATGAAACACTTTAGTAGTTAGTTTGCATCTGAGCTGCCAACAAAAAACAACAGAATGAAACACTTTAGTAGTTAGTTTGCATCTGTTGATCTGTCCTAGACGTTATTAATGTTTTATGGCTTAAATCTGATCGTATAGCCAAAAAATAACCACAAATTTCCCAGAAAAAAAAAAGAGTACCCACAATAAATACTGACCACAAAAAATATTGTTGCAGCTTTCATATACTGATCGATATGTCGATATAGTAATTATTGTAACAGGCCTACGTAATACCTGTCATAGCATCACCTTGGAAACTGTACAATACAGTAACAGAACAGTAAAGGATAGTGACGTACTATAACACAAACTGAGGAACTTGATAATCCCCCTGGAAACCCATGGCATATTCTTTAATACATATTTATTGTCTTAACTCTTTTGTATATACTGTCTGTGTGTTTAGGTCTTCAGATTCTGTACACGATGCTCCAGAACGTGGCTCAGGAGGAGGCGGCGGCTCAGAGCTTTTATCAGACGTATTTCTGTGACATTCTACAGCACATCTTCTCTGTGGTCACGGACACCTCGCACACTGCAGGTCAGATCTATAATACAAATAATAATGCAGTTCATTTTATTGGTGCCTTTTTGACTATCAAGGTCTAGTTAAATGTGAACTACATGACTTTTCAATTGTTTTGCCTGGAATGTTCCACAGTATGGCATTAAACTTATCTATCTCCATGGAGACAAACAGGTGACACCACTAGGCCAAGTTACAGATGAGATCTGTGAAGAGGTGAACCTGCTGAATTTAAGAATGCTTGTTTTTAATGTATTTTTGAGCAATAAAAACGCTTAAATGCAAACGCAAGATTGATATGTTTCACAGTATCATTAAGCCCCTCCAACCACCACCGACACTCACACACCACATTCATATTAGACAATGTGGGTGAAGTGTCTTGCCTAAGGACACAACAGCAGTACACATTAGACACACTTCCGTCCCACTTTGGCACCTTGAATTCCCAGTGGCCTCTCATCCAAGTACTAACCAGGCCCCACCCTGCTTAGCTTCAGAGATCAGACAAATTCCTACTTATTTACTTTTATCTGCAAAGATATATTATTCTGTAATTCTGTAAGTATTAGAATTAACTTCCTAAAAAGTAGTCTAAACCACCATCTTTCAGTCACCATGGGTTTGAGCAGAGCAGAGGGTTATGAATGGACAGTAACACTACAAGGGGTGAGTGGGGATAAAATTAGAACATTTATTTTGAAACTGGGCCGAAGCGTCAATGGGATTCTCCAGTGAAACCAGAGCCACTCAAAGCTCTTAGAGTCATGTGGAGAGAGTCAACTACAGGCCAAACTGTAGAAACATGTGGAGAGAAGAGGCTGATCTGATCTGATACAGAGGCTTCTGTACAAAAAATATTAAAACATTTATATTAAAGGAACTGTATGTATGAGTTTAAGTTACATACACACGACTCATCTGTGTCCCCAGGTATGATGTATACATGGTCACATATATAAAGTCAAAATATAGCTCTTACAACTGTAAAGTGGATTAATTCTTAATTACACAAACATTGAACATGGACAAGTTGTTGGTTATAATTTGTTGTTTTGGTTCTCAGGATGATTATTCAGTCAGAAAGTAGAATGAGCCTCACATCAGTCTCTCAGTTGGGTTGCCAATTTCAATTCTGAAATTCAGTTGGTTCAAACCTAGAAGGACTCTCTCTGATCTGAATCTCCACTACATAAACCACAGGACCTGCAGCCAATCTTTAATCAGTGCTAGTGCAGCCTCTGCAGCTCAGTGAGTGTATTCTGGAGATTCTGAGCTTTCACATGAAGCAAGGCCTGAATGAGAAAAACTAGTATGTGTCTCTATCTGCAGGTGAAGACACTGGCAACCCAAGTTCAGTATGATTGCAGTACCTTTTTTAAAAATCATAACAGCACAGACTACATACACTTACTTTAATATTTGAACTTTTCGAAAAGACTGAGACAAATTCACGGGAAATTTAATGTTAACTCATGTCTTCTCTCAGGTCTGACGATGCATGCGTCAATCCTGGCTTACATGTTTAACCTGGTGGAGGAGGGAAAGATCACAACAGCCCTAAACCCAGCGACGCCCTCCAACAACCAGGTCTTCATCCAGGAATATGTGGCTAACCTGCTCAAGACCGCCTTCCCACACCTACAAGAGTGAGTACTAAGGACTGAGCCGGGGACTGAGCCGGGGACTAAATAAAAGTATTTTAACAGTTTTAATAAAAAAGCAATATTAAACCTGATTTAACATGTTTTGCCACTTGAAATTAGTTCCACCGTTAATTTCATTTTGCACTGGGGGTCCCAAGTCAATAGCATGGTTATTTGGGGGGTTCTGGTATGAAAAGTTAGTTTAGTCCCGGTCTAGTACAGGGCTTCACAAAGACTAAACCAGGGACAAAACCAAGACTACCTTCTGAACTGTAACCCAGACCAAAATATGAATAAACTAGGGGTATTGCAGGCACTATTTAATGCTAGTACAATACAAGCAGCAGTGGAGATAATGAATGCATAAATGTGTGAAAATAGTTAATTGTCAAATGGCTCCATGGAAACTCCTGTTGTCATAGAAACAAGAAATGGGTGAATTTGTTTAGAGGAAAAAAAAAAAAGTAAATGTTATGGTAGAAATACCAGAGACGGCAGAGGAGAGGGTCAGAGGGAGCAGAGGATGCAGAAGATGCAGAGGAGAGGGTCAGAGGATGCAGAGGAGAGGGTTAAAGGAGCCAGAGGATGCAGGGGAGAGGGTCAGAGGGGGCAGAGGATGCAGAGGAGAGGGTTAGAGGAGGCAGAGGAGAAGGTCAGAGGGAGAAGAGGATGTAGAGGAGAGGGTCCGACGGAGTCAATTATAATATTTTCATCATAGTTTTGTTCAGTCTCATATTTTTTCTGACTAAAACTATATGAAATTAGTAACTTCAATTTAAAAGACTGATATTTTTGTGAAATAATAAAAACTAAACACAAATGATAGAAAGCAACAAGATGGAGACTTCAATTCCAGAGCCCTAAACTAGATCATAAACAAACTATGGTTGTCAAAAGTATTGAAAATCACATACTAATCGATACTAAAACTAGTATCAAAACTAGATCATTAGTTAGGTCATTCAACTAAAACTAGGTCATTCAACAGGTATTGATACAAAAAAGTCAGATTCAAATGATCCTGAGCTGTATCAGAGTAAGTACCACATAGTCGTCTACATAGTTTACTAGTCTGAGGGTGTGTTTACATTACCGGCAGTAAGGCAGATCTGTCCCAGTGCATGTTGGACTCTCTCAGTGCAGCCCTTTGTCACCAGTCGAAATGAGATAGGGTAAGAAGCTCAGTCACATGGGGGGAGCTCGGAGTAGAGCCGCTGCTCCTCCATGTCAAGAGGAGCCAACTGAACTGGTTTGGGGCAGTCCTGGGCGAGGGAAGTGTCCGGGGCGAGGGAAGTGTCCGGGGCGAGGGAAGTCTGGGAACCCCTGCTTGGACAGCTGCCCCCGTGACCTGGCCTCGGATAAGCGGAAGAAGATGGATGGTATCAGAATTAGTATTAAGTATCGAGTCGGTAATTCCTTAGTATCAAAATTTAGCTGTGGAAACATTTTAAAAGAAAATACCAAAAGACATTTAACATATTTTATTATAATTTGATTGTGTGTATAATTTAGATTTTAATTGTTTTCCTGCCTGCTCTCAGTGCCCAGGTGAAGGTGTTTGTGACCGGTCTCTTCAGTCTAAACCAGGACATTCCTGCATTCAAAGAGCACCTCAGAGACTTCCTGGTCCAGATCAAGGTGAGTCAGGAATAAACCGGGACTAAACCGGGACTAAACTCAGGGACTAGAGCCGGGCTGTAAACCAGGGAATAAACTAAGGACTTTCAAAAACAGATCCAATATTTTAGGTGCATTGACAAAGTAAACCTGAACTTAAACTAGGTCTCAACCAGGACTAAAACAAGTTTAAATCACAACTAGCCATAGGACCAACCTTGAACCTGAACCTGGATTGTACCCAGACCTCAGAACCCGGTCTAATCCAGAACTAAACCAGGACTTGATCTGTTTAGTCCCACAAAGTTGATGGGAGGTTATCTGCATACTCTGCATACTGTGGTTCACTGTTGTTTCCTTAAATAACTTTTTCCTTTAGAGTGGGTTCAGTCAAGAGAGGATCATGGGTAATAAATGAACCACGGTTCTAATATTAGCTTCATCAAGATAGTTTAAAGGGGCTGTGCCCACTTGGGCTGTGCCCACTACCAAAGTAAAATAAAGTGCCCCAGTACAGATATATGTAAAATCAGCTCTTAAGGTCAAAATAAGACCGCTGTAATCATAAAGCATTTTTATCCTCCACAAACCAGGAAGTAAGGCTGTTAGCGCGTTAGCTGTTGTTAGCAGAGGTGTGATGGCCAAACCCTGCTCTGGTCTCTGAAAGTGTTGAAATGTGCTTATAAACCCATCGTGGGGAATAATTAGGATGTTCGGAATGCATACGGTTAGTGAGGAATAACTTTGGACCACTGCAAACTATTTAAAATGAACGAGTTATGTTTTTCACTTTTTAAGACAGTAAAAATCAGGTACAGCGCCTTTAAGGTCCACTGTTGTGACCCTGAGTGACCCCCGAGGTTATGAGGGCAGTGGAACTATATCGAGGAAGTAATCAAATCCTGTGAGAGCTATTTCTGTCCAATTACTCAGATATAAAAATGGCTTTCAACACTCACTCTTCACCTCCATACAGTACAAGTGGGGCAGCAGAGGTTAGAGAGCAGACCAGGCATGCTGTCATTGTGTCCATGGGCAAGGCACCTGACTTCATCCACTTTGCCTAGTATGAATGTGGTGTGTTAGTGGTGGTCGGAGGGGCAGATGGTGCAGATTGGCAGCCTTGTCTCTGTCAGTCTACCTCAAGGCAGCTCTGGTATTTACTCCAAATGAATAAATAATAACTTTCCCATATTGTATAGAACTCATTTTGAATAGCATCATCAAATGTAACAGGGCAGTGCCTTGACCTGAAGATAAAGGACACATACAAGCTTTTCTTTCTCAGTACAGGCCATGTCTCATGTGAAAGAACCTCCAGAATTCACTCACTGAGCTGCAGAGGCTGCACTAGCACTGATTCCTGATTGTCTGCAGGTGCTGGGGTTTAGGGGGTGACCATTCAGATCAGAGAGGGTGCTTTTAGGTTTAAACCATGTGAGGCTCATTCTCTTTTCTGATTGGATAATCGTCTTGAGAACCAAAACACCAAATTATAATTATGCATATATCTGAGGATAGATCAAGTTTATGAAATCAAAATCTTATACAGTTCCTTTAACTACAGACATGTCCATTATCACAAATCAAATACAAGAAGATTTTTTTTTCATATATTTGAGCAAAATTTGACTTGCCCAAATACAGATATATTGTATAAGCAGCTCTTGAGGTTGAAATAAGTTTGCTGTCTACAGCTTTTTTGTACAAGAATGTGTTACCGTCACAGCAGAACTCCGCTCTCGTCTCTGACAGTTGTGAAAAGTGCTTATAAATTTATCGTGGTGAATAATTAGGCTAGATGCTCAGAATGCATAAATTAAATGAGGAAAAACTTTGGACCACTGCAAACTGTTTAAAATGAACTAGTTCTGTTTTTAAGACAGTAAAAATTAGGTACAATACCTTTAACACCCAAACTGATCCCTCAGTCTCTGTGAAGGCCCAGAGAAATAACAGTTTGTTGTTTTGTCCTATAGGAGTTTGCGGGTGAGGACACAACGGACTTGTTTTTGGAGGAACGCGAGGCGTCTCTGCGTCAGGCTCAAGAGGAGAAACACAAAATCCAGATGTCTGTGCCCGGAATCCTGAATCCACATGAGATTCCCGAGGAAATGTGTGACTGAAAACGCCCCAAAAACCACCCCAAAACCACCCCAAAACCCACCTCCACCCTCCAACACACCGGCACTGCACAGGAGCTCCACATGAGGGCGCTACTGTGTGACCAAATGCCAATAACTGTCCTCTGTGGCTCTTTTTAACGCATTTTTTATGGGGAATTTTCTGTAAATTTTTCCGGAAAACCTTCTAATTTTTTGTGTCTTAGGCTCATACCAATTGCATGAAGTTTAATTATTATTATTATTAGGATAAGGTTAACCACGAGATTCTGTTCCTCAATTTAATGTTGTTTATATATATATATAAATATGTTAAATATAATAGCAATGTTTGTGAGAAATATTGGCTGCGTTGGTGGGGCTTTTGTAGCTGGTTAAACGCGGTGTCGAATGTGAATTTAAGATTTGCGAATGAAGGCTTAATGCTTAGATGCTCTGCACTAGTAAAATTAGGATAAAATACAGCTTTGAGATTTGGGCCAAACTTGGTGGAAATGATGTCAATATAAGTAGTAGAAACTGTGCAAAATTTCAAGGCAATTTCCATTTTAGTTTAAGAAATATTTCAGCAAAAAACATTTACTTTGTAACTCAAAATTGGAGCAGTTTAAAAATACAGTTGCTTCAGCATCGACTAAATACATTTGCAAATTATATGAGCATTGTATAGTTCCCAGAAATAGTAAAACATTTATTAGGTCCAATTATTAACTTTTGATATGAAATTTGAAATGATAGGACAACACTGGGGAACAAAAAATCTCTTATATTCAAATGAAAATAAATTGTCAGGATTTTTAGCATTTTGAAAATATAGTTTTGCTGCCAAACATCTACTGTTACCACTGTCTGAAAAGACTGATATGGAAAATTATATATGAAAGTTGTGTATTGCAGTTTGCTGGAATCCAAAGGATATATTAGGGATGGACCACATTTCAAAACGAACTATGAGCTGGAGACAGGTCAGAAGTCTATGGTAGAATTTGCTGTTTAACTGTCACATTGCAGGTTTGTTGACCTGGTTTATGGTTAAGATCTAACGACTGAGCCTATCCACATGAAACAAAAACTGGCACAAAGTTCAATGTCTTCTCTCAGTATAAATAAACATAAGTGAAATTGTGTTTTCACAATAGCTTCAAAGAGAAATAACGATGAGGGTCAGCATTTGTGGGTCATAAGTGGATATTTCTTTCAAAAACAGTGAATCTTGCATAGAGTTATACAGACCCTGTCCCTCCATCGGAAATTATGACAAATTGTAGAACGTGAATGTAACTTCTGCATCTGTATTTGACCTTATTCACTACAGTTTTGCCTGAAACTTCTCTCTCGTCTGTTCTCCTGGTTGTACACGTGCAGAGGTGTTCTCTTGAGTGCATATCGCCCCCTGGAGGCTGTGGATAAGTGTCGCACGTCGACATGCTTTTGTTTTCCTCTGAGAGGAGTTTCTTTATGGGACAGTTTGGAGCAGGACGTATTTATGGCTGTTTCTTCATCTTTATAACGAACTTTGGTTGAACTCACGTGAAAATGGTTTGGAAATGTACTAATTTCAAAAATGCAAAAAGTGAATATCGAAATGAGTTAAAATGACTTGAAATTAAAATGTTAAGCTTAGTTTCAGTAGATTTAACCTTTTTAGATTTAATTGCTTAATCGGTCTAAATTATGTAATTGTTTTGGATATTTTTGACCAGTTTCAAATTGTCTTAAAGATTCACTATGTAACTTTTCTGATAGAGGATCCACCACATGCTTGTATCCATGGAGATGTTATTGCTTTGCCTGAAATGTTCTGCGGTATGGCATTAAACATATCTATCTTGCATTTATTCAATAACATCTGTTTTATGCAAAAAAAAATAAATAATAAGATATGCATTCTTACTGTGTGCGGGCTTGCCTCTCCACAGATCTGACCTGTAACTTGTCCTAGTTTGTCACTTGCTTGTCTCCATGGAGATAGATAAGTTTACTGCCATACTGTGGAGCATTCAAAGCAAGAGACAAGCAGGTGGTACACGTTTCACCAGAAAAGTTACATAGTCCACCTTTTATAGTGTAACACAATTCAATAAGACCAAATCTCACTGACAAACTGGCAAAAGTTCATGATACATTAAAAAAAACAAAAAAAAACTTAAAGCCTCAGTATGTAACTTTTTTTTTACCTAAAAAAATAGACTAAAATTGTTTGTTGCATGCATGCATCCTTACTCTGAGCAGGTTTGCAATCTCCACAAAGCTGACTCTCATTTGTCCTGGAGGAGGCTGATCTCCTGCTCGTTTCCATGAAAACGTTCCACTGGCTGTAATCTTCCGTAGTATGGCATAAAATATATACATCTCCATGGAGAATGTGTATGGTTTTAACTTTCCATTTCCTTGAAATCATTCAGTTGACATGCAACCTCCAGAAAGTTACATACTGTATCTTTAAACGTAATCTCGACCGAATAAGTTAATTATTCTAAACTAGTCCAAACAACTGAAATCCATATTCTAATCCTGGTTTCATGTCATTTCCCTCTTGTTTGTTGTTCACTTTGAGATGTTTGTTTACCGCGCGGTTCGGCTCCATTGTCGCTCGGAGCGAACTCTGGTTTACATTTAAATTTACAATTCTCATTTGTTCGAGTTCTGTCCAAATGCAGAGTTTTTTTTGTTTTTTTTTCGCGGGGGATGAACTAAAGTGTCGAATTAGGAACCTGTAAATGACCTGGTGTTACTCTGTTGTGAACTTTTTGAACTGATTAAAGTTGAATTTTATAACTCCGCCATCGAAATGACTCTTATTTGATAATTATTTAGTTGTACATTAAAGGAACCGTATGTAAGATTTTTATATTAAATTCAAGCATGGCCTGTTTATGTCCCCAGATTTGAGGTAAACATGTTCAAATCAAATATAGCTTCAATAACAATTCTAATGCTAATTTACTTTTAATTACAAAAACATTGGACCATGTTTGTTATAATTTGGTGTTTTGGTTCTCAAGACGATTATCCAATCAGAAGCGGAATGAGCCTCACATGAGTCTCATTTGGGTTGCCAGTTTCAATGCTGAAATCCAGTTGGTTTATACCTTAAATGTCTCTCTGATCTGAATCGTCACTACTTAAACCCCAGCACCTGCAGCCAATCATGAATCAGTGTTTGTGTCACGTGGGTTATTATCAGCGGGGATGAATTTAAAATGCTGTGGCCAAATTAGAATAAAACCTGATTTTTAAAAAAGTGAGGTGAGTGCAAGGTGTTGGTGTGACCAATGAAAAACAAAGGACTATAAAATATGTTAATGTATTAAATTCCATTAGCACAAATTGCTTTCTCGTCCATGAGGGAACCTCCCTGTCCTCACAGCCACAACTCCCGCGCCACCAAGTCATCCTCCACCACAAAACACAAGAGGCCAGCAAAACCCACGACCCCACGACTCTGGAGCCAACCCAGAGACACTGAAGGATGGGTCAAACGCAGAGGACATTTTTCAATAGAAATATCTTATCAAATTATGAACGCTCCCTAAACCTTTGGGAGTTGTTGCTTTATATTTTGCACAGACCTATTGCTATGATCTGTCTCCACCTCGATACATTCAGCTGCACTTTTGCTTTGATATTAAATCCTGAATTTCCTGTTCATGTTGTGATTTCGTTCAGTGAAACTTATGAGCAAAGGAGAGACAGCTGTTAAACACAAATGGGTCAAAGTTCACATTGAAAACTCTATTTGAGGTAAAAGAGCGCCATGTACTGGACAAACAACACTGCTGCCATTCATTCATTCATGATTTTATTATTGATGCATGTGGTCAGTGTAAATGTAATTACAGTCAAAGTTCAATTTCTCAAATTGGCAATTTTCATATTCAAACATTTATGCATCAATAATAGGATGGACAATTTTAAATGATTCTCTAGGCATTTTGGTAGTTTTCTAATCTAATCATATGGCAAAACAAAAATGTTCCAAGGTAGTAATAGTAGCAGCAGTAAGAAGTAGTAGTAGTAGTAGTGCAGTAGCAGGGGTGGTAGAAGTAATAGCAGCAGTAGTAGTAACAGTAGTAGTAGTAGCAATGTAGCAGTAATTAAACTAGTAGTAGAAGCAGTAGCAGGGATGGTAGAAGTAATAGTAGCAGTAGCACTAGCAATCAAAGTAGTAGTAGCAGTAGAAGTAACTGAAGTAGTAGTAAGTAGCAAATTTTATGTGCAATTGTAAAGCTTTCAAGTTAATTACATCATGTTCATATTGTTTCCAAATCCTTTACTTCTAAATAAGTTACATTCCAGTTTAAGGTCCATATTAATACAATTGCATCTGAAAGGAAGGGCATCTGATGTAAAAGGTAAGTTTAAAATGCAGCCATTCCAAAGAGAAAAATCAAAATGAACTTCTTCAGATATTGTCCAGTGGTTATTATTATTATTGGTAATACTGTACAATAATCTACATGCAGTTTTTACAGTTTTAAAGACAACGTCCAAAGTGCAAATTATTCCACCAAAAGTTCTAATCCGCGGCTGCGTCCAGTTTCTGTCGGCAATGGCTACTTGATTCCCAAGTTGTCAGTGATGGATCACAAAAGTCACAAATACATGTACCGAAAATACATAATCAGAATACTAACTTTGAATAATTATTCTGATACAGGTACTCTTTCATTTGGTGGTACTCAGAATTTCAGTTTAAATGTATTTATTTCATCAGGGGCAACACATTAAAGAGGGGGTATTATGAAAAATTGATTTTTTGGAGCTTTCTACCATGTTATAACATTATTCCCTCATCAAAAACATCCAATCTAATTTTGAGTAATTGTATTTTGGTAAAGTTACTCTTTTATTTGGCGTTATTCAGACTGAATTTATTTATTTGATTAGACACAAAAAGGCACAAAAACATGAACCTTAAATATGTCATCTACCAGTTACCAGTTGTTTTTAATCAATACATTGTGGTATTTGATCACGTACGGTAATTCTGCTTTCAAACTGCACAATATTAGTGAGATAAAAAGATGCCATATATGGAAGATCATTTGTAAGATCAGATTTTGAATTTGGATATTTTTTTCACTTTGATTTTTTTCTTTTTTTGTTCAAAATGTGTTTATTTGCGTTTGAACATTTTTTACAAACACACATAGCTCAGCAGAACATTGACCCATATCAACAAATTACAGGTTCTAAAAAAAATGACAAGATTACACATAATGAGTCAACAGCAGCACTGTTCAGTATTAAGGCTCCACACTGATCCGTAAAAAGGTAAGTACAGAGTCCATATTTAGTTTTATATTGCGTTACAGTCAGATTTTTTTGAATAGGTATTTTCAATGTAGGTAAGTACAGAGTCCATATTTAGTTTTATATTGCGTTACAGTTGCTGATTTTTTTGAATAGGTATTTTCAATGTTTTTCTCAGTTTAAAAATTCACCATTTAAATATATTCAAAATGTATTTTCAAATCCTCAAATTCAACAGTTAAAATTCAGAGTGTAATTGAGTGTATTGAAAATTAAATGCAGCAACTGAAATTCAGAATGAAATCTATTCAAACATGTTTTTTCAGGGTTAAAAAAGTGAGAAAATTCAAAATTCAAAATCTGATTAACAAATCTTCCATAGTGTATAGCTCTTGTGGCGAGCGCATGTGCGATTTTTCCATCTGTAATTAGTGATAGATACATTTAAAACAGGGGTGCGCTAAAACATGAAGCTGTTTTCATCCCATGTCACATTTTACAGTGTAACATAATGAAACTCAGCGTGAAAGTATTTTAAGTATCAAGGAGGCACTTCAACAAAAATGGGACACAGCCCGTGTTGTGACCTGAGCTTGGGGGAGGAGGAGGAGGAGAGGTCCCAGGAGCAGGAGGTTTACGTGGATTTGATCTGAGCGTAACGCATTTTAGACCTGGAAGAAGAAAACAAAGAACATGAATAGTTAAAATATTGCTTTGTTATTTGTTATTGTATGTAATAATTTGACTACGTTATTATGACAGATTTAAGAAGAGATTTTTAAAAAGTTGTATTTGTAGGATCTGTGTTGTCAAATATGATGTTCGCAATTTTAAAATGATCAGAACACATTAGAGGGAGGGGGGGGGAGGAAAATTTGATCATATCACATTTGACGATAAGCAAAACTAGAATAAACAGCTCCTATAAAACAAACAATTTGAAAACTGCTGCAAAAAGAGCTGACTAGAAATAAAAGGAGAGAAACTTGTGGTGTGAGATTTCCGCATGTTTCTAGTGGTTAATGTAATACCAGGTGCCACAGTGGGGCAACAGTGGCTCTAGTGCACACTGTTGTTGTGTCCTTTGGCAAGACACTTCACCCACATTGCCTTGTATGAATGTGGAGTGTTGGTTGGAGATTAGCAGCCTTCCATCAGTCTGTGTGGAGTGAATGAATAATGTACTTTAAAGCGCTTTAGGCGTCTAAAAGGTGCTATATAAATCCAATGCATTAATATTATTTATTGCGATGCTAGAACCTAAGCCAAGACATTTACAAGCCCAAGTTTTAGCACATTTCTGAACATTGTCATTAGGATAATCTGAAAACATAAAGACTTAGTACCTGGGCGTCTTCTCGTGGACCTGTCTCTGCTGAAGAGAGTTTCTGAACTGAGCCTCGAGTCTGGAGTAGATCCCTCCTGACGGCTGAGCGGACACAGGCAAACACACACAAATATGGAGCTTTAGTTAAGATAAGATTAGAGGTTTTGTGGACTCTGAAAACTGGGGACAAGGGCAGAACAATTTCAGAAAAAAAATGTATTTTTCTGACAAGCACTGCAATTGTGATTAGATTTACAGAGCCTATTTTAAACAACTCCAACAGCATTAACATTTGAGAGACTGAAATATGAACTACTAAACTAATACAAGAATTCCATGTATTTCAGAACATGTGTGCAGAGGTCTAAAATACACGGACATAGATAATAAGATAAGATATATTTGTTGTTGGCAGAGAAAATAATGTATTATGTTACTTATATTTCAGTCTTTACGATTTACAGTAAAATAAAATTCACTTAAGTTGTCCAACTAGAGTAAACTAGGCAACATTTTTAGTATGTTACATTTATGTTTGTTGAAATGAGTAGTTTGAACCTGTCATATGCGCTGGTTTAAATGTAAATAAAACCTGCAGACTGGACATAATCTCACCTCTTGTCTGTCTTTGGCTCGGCTCTGCTCCTGATCTCCAAACCTCATTTTGGTCAAATGTCCAATGATCTCGGCCATCCTCCGCTGATCTGAGGGGAGGAAGATAACACTTGAATTACATATAAATAAACACGAAAAATGATAATGTTTTGTCGTGAAAAATGATTACTGGAGGAATAAATGTTTAGAACAGGTGTTACAGAGGTTAAAATATTTGTCACAGTTCCATATTAATGAGTTTCAGCTTCCTGTTAAAAGGTGACATTTTGAGAACTTTTCCACAATTAAAAGATAGGTTGATATTTTGATTTATATAGATATTTGTTCCAGATACTTAATTGTTATGGCAACTGTTTAATTCTGAAACTCATGAATATATAAAAAGTTTTTTTAAATTGACCTGAGGGAGATTAACTGGCCCTCTGTAGCTAATTGGGATCCTAATAAATAAACAAATGGTAGCTACAACCTAAAGGAGGACAAAAACATGGATGAAACTTACACCTCTAATTAAAAGGTGCTTTATGTAACTTTTCTGCCATGTGCTTGTCTCCACTGAGATGTTATTGCTTTGCTTGGAATGTTCCACAGTTGTGCATTACAACTCCATTTTGCTTTTATTCAATGACAGGTGTTTTTATTGTCAAAAAATACTTGGCCTATCTATCTGTCAATCTATATATTTAATGCCATACTGTGGAACATTCCAGACAAAGCAATAAGATAGCCATGGAGACAAGCAGGGGGTGGCGGCGGTGGTGAAAAGTTCCATAGTGCAGCTTTAAAATGAGTTAGCAGAGTCCTTACCCTCCTCCCTCTGTGCGTCCTGGTTGTACCTCAGAGATCTGCTGGAGTCCCATTTACTTTTCTGAAGACTGACTCTGAAAATACAAAGATCAGCGAGGGTCACTTTCTAAGAGACTAATCAAATACATGTTTATAAAATATCTACTCACGTGAAAGGAGTGCTGTCTTTCATTTGAGCCTAAGCAGAGACATGACAAATGAAACATGGAAATCTCATTAAAATGTATTATGGTTTTGTTTGTTCAGTCTCTAATCCACAGGTGTCTTAGATTATAACCTACATATGTAGCAATGTGTTTTGTTTTTTTTCATAGTTGAGGCCTATACGATACCTAGACACTCAGTTATGTTACTACAGGGCTCCACTCTGCATAACTAAATAATAAAGACATCCATCCACAGCCCTGTCCCACTGCAAACCTATAAACGAGCAGTAGTCTCATTTAGTGCAATGTTAACGGATAAAGTTAATGCTGCAGTGTTCAAACAAAATATTCATTCCAAACTAAATATTGGAATATGATGGAATTTTAAGGGCAATATGTGAAAAAAGTGCAAATATCCAAATAATACATTGATCTATCTCTACTGTGGTACTTTTTTTTTTTTAATTTGGGTATTTTAAATAACAATATTTCTCTAAAATAACTTAATAAAAGAAACAAGGCTGCTGATTTCCTACGTCACCATAAGGTACGTCACCATAAATTAAACGGTGAAATGCCACTATAAAAGAGCTATGAAGCCCTCTCAGTTCTGCAGTTTTGAACAGGAAGTAAATAGACCTGTTTCTACAACTAAGCAGTTTTTGATCAATGACTGTTTAGAATGAATAAAATGTAAAATATTGATCTGCATATCTAATAGTTTACCGCTTCACTCAGACTGCACCTGGTCCAGCTACAACTGCAGTGTCAGAGGTTTAGTTGCAGTGACACTCACACGATGAGCGCTGCTCTGCTGTGCTCTTGCGATCTGAGTTCCTCTCTTTGAATTACATGGAATACGTGCAGCCACTGCACCAGAGGCGCACTGTGTGTGGTCTGAACCTGGGGTAATACTAAATACCAGAAAGAAAGCGTTGCAGAAAATGTGGTACTAAATGCAATGTTTAGTCCCAATTTTGATGTAGACTGTGAAGCCCATTTTAATCGTGACTTTCTCTGCCTGGTATTTGCTCTAATTTTAGTTTTAAATGAACCTCTGTGCTGTTTAAGTTTGACCCACTTTGTCGCTCTTCTCTCGGCGGCTGAAGTTCGGGGATGACAGCTGCTTCTTCAGAGGACGAGGAGCCTTTTTGGCCTTTTTCGCAGCTGGACACAAACACCAAACAGAGACAAAGTTATGATGACACCTGCTGGACAATGGGAGTGACTGCATGACTAGAAGATCTATTTTGTGTCTGCTTTAGTTATAATCTATGACACCCGTGGATCATTATGTTACAGTTTACATAATATACATTTTAAATCACAATACTGATCTAAAACAACTTAATAAAAGAAACAAGTCAGCTGACTTCTGCGTTAAAAAACTGCGGTACCCAATAGGAGCAGATGTCGCTGTAAATGTCACCACAACGCATGCTATTTGCCCCTCCTATGAATAGCTGCAGGTCATGCTAGCGAGCAGTGGATTTTTTTCATTTGTACCAAAATGACTATGCGACACTGCCGAATCCTATGCGTATCACCCATTAAAAAAATAAAATTGAAGAACGAAGTAAGTACAGAGCAGTGGGCATGTGTCAGTTGATTGGCAATATGGCATCTTGAACATAAGCAATTAAACATTGTTGAAACATGCACAAATCACTACAAATACAACTGTGAGAGGGTAAATAGTGAGAGAAAACAACTATAACATGGTTAAAAGCTCTAAAAAGTCAATTTTGCATAATAGATCTGCTTTAAAGTGGGACTAAACACCTAAACTCCACCCACACCACTTTTCAAATAGGGCTGCTAAACTGGGCAGTATCTGGAGGACTAAAGAAAAGAGTGAAAGGGGAGGAGGGGCGGGGTCTGGACTTGTGGATACCTGTTAGACCAATCACACTGTCCTCCACACTTCCAACTCCAACCCTGCAGCCAGGTGTTTGTAATCAGAAAAAACACTTATTTTTATGTTTTTGACCATAAATGCAAATTTTAAATTACAAAAATAAGCACTAGAAACAGTAGATAATACTATTAAAACACCATACATACCATTTAGTAATGAAAAAAGTTAATTTAGTGTTTAGTTCCACTAAAATAAGAAAATAATTACATCCTATAATTAACCAATTTTCATCGCTCTTATCTCTCCGCTCTCCATCCATTTCTATCTGTACTTTGTATCATACTTATATTTAATAACAGTACAATCTTTACCTTGTTTCTTGTTGAGTTCCTCTTCATCTCCGACCTCGTCCTCTGTGACCTCTGACCCCGTGGTGCACTCCTCATCCTCAGACAGGAGACACTGCTGCTTCTGGAATAGGAAACCATAAATATACTGAGCTCTCCTGCACTGTACATACAATAGTGACAACACAATATTATAAGCTGCCAATAGCAGTGTTTCTCCCCCAGCAAGTATTTCAGCAGCACCTTCCCCTGTGAAGGATTCATCACCAGCACCACTTCCCCCAGGGCCCTGGTCACAGGCCTTGGACCCATCTGTGACAGCCCCAGCAGAGGTTTCAGTCCCAGCAGCACCCCCATCACCTCCCCCACCCACAGACCCTGGTTCCCCTTTGCTACATCTATTCCCTCTAGAGACTCTTCACTCTCCTTTTCCACCCCACCTTCACCCATGGCCCTTCCTAACCATCTAGAAAGCCTCATCAGATCAGGAATTAGATCAGATCAGAGCACACCTAATATAGCACAATCAAGAGTTCTGGCATCAACTATGCTGAACCCTTCCCTCCCACCTATCTCCCCTCATCTTTCACCCAAACTCCCCCCTGCTCCGCCTCCTCGGCCCTCACTTGGTCCCTCACCCAAACTTCCCCCTGCTCGCCCTTCCCTGCCTTCCCCCAGAGCTGTTATCACCAAGAACAACTAGGACACAGGGCCTCTGCTGTCGCAGGACATACAGTCATGATAAAGATAATATCAGACTGAGGCCCTGTGATGGGGCTATATCTGCAGCTACACCACATAGACTGATGAACAGAAGGACAGTTAGACTGTCCAATCAGAGAGATTTAGTTCACATTCCCTGTAAGAAGATAACATCCAGTCCTACTGAAACAATCTGAAACTTGCTGTGCTCAATGTTAGACCTTTCTGTAACAAATCATTATTAATTAATGATTTTATTTCTTCTTTTAATCTTGACTTTATGTTTTTAACCGAAACATGGCTAGACAAAAACACAGGTAATGCAATTCTAGTGGAATCTACTCCATCCAACTTCAAATTTGAATCTGAAACACGAGCAAGCAAAAAGGGTGAAGGGGTGTGCGTGTTTTTAGAGATAATTTAGTTACTCACTTTTGGGGTGTTTTCATCTTTTGAGTACATTTCCTTTAAAATGGAGCTAAAACAATCACCCTCCAAACTCTACTGCTGGGGAGGTTTGTATATGACTAAGTTCTATTGATGATTTTACTGAGATGCTTTCAGTCGTATGCACAGACTTTGATGGCTTTTGATTAGTCATTACAGGTGATTTTAATGTACATGTGGATAATGTGTTTGACAGAAACGCTAAAGAGCTCAGTTCTGTCCTTGAAACCTTTGGTCTGACTCAGCATGTCAGCGAGCCCACCCACAACAGAGGACACACTCTGGACCTGCTCATTACAAAAGGACTAAATATTTCAAATGTCAATGTGGTGGATGTTGCTCTGTCTGATCATTTCTGTGTCTTCTTTGACCTGTCTGTTATTCCCAAACCAGTGGCTGGTCCTGCAGTTGTTCAAAAGAGACACATAAATGATAACACAGGTGCACTGTTCATGGAAATGATACACTTTTAAAATGCCTCATGTTCTAATGTTAAAGATTTGTTGAACTCTGACTTGGAGTGTTTTGAATGTTCTGGACACCATTGCCCCGATGAAGGTTAAAATGGTTAAAATAGGCAGAAAGAGCCATGGAGGAGTGATGACTCAGTCAGGGCACAGAAAAGGGAGTAATGGAGGGCTGGGCAGTGGGAATGGCACAAGTCAAAGCTCCAGGTTCAGTATGAGATTTGCAGAGAAAAGATGAACATGTACACAGTTTATGTAGAACAAAGGAGACGTATTTTTCTGACATTATTGGAAGTTGCAGTAATAACTCTCGTGTCTTGTTTGCAACAGTAAACAGATTAACAAACCCTCCAGCTCCGCTGCCGCTAGAATTAATTTCGACATCTAAGTGCAATGAGTTTGCAGTATTCTTTAATGACAAGGTTCAGGGCTTTAAAAATGCCATCAGTTCCACAACGCAAATAACAACCCTGCAGCCACTTAGAGCTGACTCACTTGGCTCCTGTAACTGGCAAAACTGTCCAAGAG
>KN477239.1:0-15411 GCA_000787095.1 Periophthalmodon schlosseri
TATATTTAAGACAGGTGCACCTCTTCCATGGGATTGGCCACCAGGATGCAGTCCAGATAAACAAACAGGAAAGGCATGTCATGCAAGTCAAAAATCTCATGGGTGCCAGCCGTTGTCAGACTTAGGAACCATGTGAAGGGGAGAAGCCCAGGGACTGTTGGAGCAGTGCACAATGCAAAGACTCTCCATGTTTGCGAAGTCCTCTTTGGCTATCACAAGCTTGGTCACATTTAAATGCCATGCACATGCAAAAACTGGTGGGCCCACTGTAGCAATATAATGCTCAACACCATGTTTAGCTACTGTATCAGAAAATGTAGGGACAGTAAGGGCAGGAAACTGGAAGCTAAAAGACATTAATATGTGTTCCCCATAGCTAGCATGTTAGTGCAGGGCCCTGTCCATGTCCCAAAGTGTCTGCAGAGGAGCATAATGCTATGATGATCCACTGGTGCATACAGCTGCTAGCGAACACCAGCTCTTTCATTTTCCTGCTGCTGAAATGTACACGGGGGAACACAGTGCTGGGCCTTTACGACAGTGCTTATGACAGAAGCACAGTGGGCACTCCTTCTTCTGAGGGAGTCTGGGTCAATGGTCATAGCCGCAAAGACAGCAGGTGCGGCTGGGAGAGCGGCGGAGACACATGCTTTTTTGTCCTCACTGTCTGACATGAAATCACAATAAAATTTTCCTGTTTTAGGTCAGTTATTGCCAAAAGTATTTCTATTGGCTAAATGCCAGAACAATGAGAGAAGGACTTTTTTAGACAATTTTTAACGACTTTCTTCAAAGTTAGAAGTTTACCCACATTTCATTAGTATTTGGCACCACTGTCTTTAAACTGTATGACATGGGTCAAACGTTTTGAATATTCTACCTCAGGCTTCCCAACAGGAATGTTGGCCCATTCCTCCGGGCAGAACTGGTGTAACTGAGCCAAGTTTGTAGGCTGCCTTGCTCGGACAGGCCTTTTCAGGTCTGCACCAGTCCCTCCTGCAGCAAAACAACCCCACAACACAATGCTGCCATCCCCGTATTTCACAGTTGGGATGGTCTTCTCAGGCTTGTAAGTTTCCCCCTTTTTTCTCCAAACGTAACAATGCTCATTATGGCCAAACAGTTACATTTTAGTTTCTTCAGGCCGCAGGACATGTCTCCAAAAATTAAGGTATTTTACCTGTGTGCTTTTGCAAACTGTAATCTGGATTTTTTTCAGTTTCTTTTGGAGTAATGGCTTCTTCTTGAAGAGTGGCCTTTCAGCTCATGTTGGTACAGTCCTCGTTTCACTGTGGATAATGACACACTCTTACCAGCTTCAGCAGCATCTTCACAAGGTGTTTTGCTTTTGTTCTTGGGTTGATATGCACATTTCGGACTAAAGCACATTCATCTCTGGGACACAGAACCCGTCTCCTTCCTGAGCGGTGTGATGGCTGGAAATTACCATGGTGTTTATACTTGTGTATAAATATTTGAACAGATGAACGTGGCACCTTCAGGCATCTGGAAATTGCACTCAAGGATGAACCAGACTTGTGCAAGGCCACAATTCTCTTCCTGATTTCTTGGCTCATTTCTTTTGACTTTCCCATGATGTTACACAAAGAAGCAGTGTGTTTCGGGTGCCTTCAAATACATCCACAGGTGTGTCTCTAATCAGATGATTCCAAAGACATGACATCATCATCTGGGTTTTCCCAAATTGTTTAAATGTATAGTAATCTTACTGTATGTAAACTTCTGACTTTGAAGAAAGTAATGATAAATTGTCTAAAAAAAATCTCATTATTCTGAGATTTAGTAAATCATTTTGGTAATCCTAATTGACCTAAAAGTATAGTCTGATTTCATGTCAGACAGTGAGAAAAAAGCGCTTGTGTCTTTGTATATAGTGTATTGAAAGTTCTGGTTTCAACTGTATGTTGTGATAGCAGTTAATATCCCATAGAAGTAAAATACCCCCTCATTAAATAAACTCACATCTAGTTTCCTGCACCAGTTTAAAATTAGACTAAAGTTTATTATTAGAATGTTTGGAAAGTATTTCGCTCTTTTTGTGGTGCATCTGTTTAAAAGTGGTTGGATCATTTTCAAAGATGTTTCCATTTAATAATGAACCCTGCAGTTTTCCAAGTAAATGGAGGGCTTAGAGGCACTGGCGTCAACAGTGTTCCTCACCACCAGGACTAACCTGGACTAAACCATGACTGAAACAGGACTGAACTAGGACTGAACCAGGAACATAGTCGTTCACATCCATCTGTATCTGCTGTGCACCTGCTCCGCCTAAACTCCACATCGGGAGACTGTACGTCCAGTTTAAATCCTGGACTGGATCCAGACCTGGTTTTGGACCAGGTCTTGGTTCAATCTGCTTTCTATGTCTCAGATGTTTTCCTCAATCCAATAATTATGCATTTCTTTAGGTAATCCCCTGTCCTCTGTGAGACCTAAATTTGTCAGATGCCCTCCTTGTGTGTCAGATGCCCTCCCTGTGTGTCAGATGCCCTCGCTGTGTCTCCATGGGGCCTTATTCTGTGCAAACATGTTCTGAAATGCATGTTATTCTTGGATTAGTTTAAGGTTTGGATTTCAGTGTCTCTTAGATGTGAACGCTCCTGGATGGGTTACAAATGTGAACTTTAACTAATTTTAAATAAAATGTTATTTACATTTTGTTCAATTATAAATAGCAGTATATTTTCATAGCTCATTCTGCCTTATTCTGGAGTATTTACTGAGTGCAGGGTGGCGTGACTTCCTGATTCACTGTTTACTTTAAAAAAACTGATAAACTTCACTTTGAGCTCCGGTTTCCAGTAAAATGAGCTTCACTGAACAAACAGGATTCCTGGGATTTTTTTTACACTTGAAATGATCCAAGTGGGAGGAGGGAGGGGCATCTGACATACATACATCTGACACACAGGGAGGGCATCCGACACACAGTGGTACAGAAGGATGGGAGGGCATCTGACACACAGGGAGGGCATCTGATACACAGGGATACAGGAGGATGGGAGGGCATCTGACACACAGGACTAACCCAGTTTTTCTTTTCAGCCTGACAACAGCATCAACAACAGACTCAACCTAACCTCAGAACAAGGTAATTCTCTGCATCCTCTGCTCCACCTCTGCTCCTCTGACCTTCTCCTCTGCTCCTCCGACCCTGTCCTCTGCATCCTCTGTTCCTCTGACCCTCTCCTCTGCATCGTCTGACCCTCTCCTCTGCTCCTCTGACCCTCTCCTCTGTATTCTCCGCTCCTCTGACCCTCTCCTCTGCTCCTTTGACTCTCTCCTCTGCATCCTCTGTTCCTCTGACCCTCTCCTTTGCTCCTATGACCCTCTCCTCTGCATCCTCTGCTCCTCTGACCCTCTCCTCTGCTCCTCTAACTGTCTCCTCTGGTCAAAGTGTCTGCATCAGAAAGGACCCATCTCCCTTTTGGACCTCCAGCTCTGCTCCAGGAAGGTCAGAGCCACTGCCGTCTCCATCATGAGGGCTTTGTGAGCGGGTACAGCGGGGACAGACTCATGCCTTTGTGGACGTCCTACACACTCCCCAAACCTGTGAGTATCTGTAGACTTGTTTCCATTTCTGCCATTTAATTTTTTAATCATCCAGGAATGAAATTGCATAGTTTATGGGACAAGAGAGAACACTGACTCAGGCGAAAACAAGACAGAAAAAAGCAAGTATAAACATAAAATAATCATTTCTCAAACACTGGATCCTGTGATAAACCGCTGTCTTCCCAGTAATGTGGAGCCGACAGGTTAGCAAAACAAAGATGTGAGCTAGGACCAGCTGTTTCCTGTTCCTGTTTGTTCCTGTGTTTCTTGGATACACAATACTCATTATATGTTATATAACAAAAAAATAAAACATTTCCAGTGAATAATACATCCGCAATGCCATAAAAGCTGACAATAAACCAGAAGTAATTTTGTGTTTACTCTAGTGAGTAGTAGTAGTAGTAGTAGTAGTAGTAGTAGCAGTAGTAGTAGTAGTAGTAGTAGTAGTAGTGGTAGTAGTAGCAGTAGTAGTATCAGTAGTACTAACCCCTCTGTCTCTTAGCCCTCCCCTGGTCCTTTGGGTCCTCTCGTTGCAGACTGTCTCCGCCCTGATGTTCGGATCCCTCCAAACCAGAGTCCCTCCTGTGAGGTCTACAGCTCCAAGAACCTCAGCGCTGGCTTCCTCTTTCCTCCAAGTAACTCCTCTACACTGCAGAACCGTCCTGCCTTAGACCTGGTTTAGACCTGCTTTAGACCTGGTTTAAACCTGGTTTAGACCTGTCTTAGACCTGGTTTAGACCTGGTTTAGACCTGGTTTATTCAAGTTTAGACCTAATTCAGACCTGGTTTAGTCCTCATTTAGACCTGGTGAAGTACTTGTTTAGTCCTGGTTTAGCCTGGTGTAGTCCTGGTTTTGACCTGATTTAACGTGGTTTAGTCCTGGGATAGTCCTGGATTAGTCCTGGGTTAGTCCTGGATTAGTCCTGGTTTAGGCCTGGTTTAGACCTGGTTTAGACCTGGTTTAGACCTGGTTTAAACCTGTTTGATTTGTATGAAAATAAAACAAGAATCCTAAAGCCCCCCTACGTAACATTTCTGGTGGCAGGCAAATCATATGCTTGTCTTCATGGAGAAACATTAATGTCATACTTTGAAACATACCAGGCAAATCAACAACATCTTTAATGCATTAATATGATCTGATTAGTGCCTGAAATGTTATGCAGTGGAGCTTTAATGATATTTGTGTTTGTTACAGATCTGAACTCTTCAGCAGAGCAGCAGTTTGACGCCCTCACCACCTCCAACCTCGTCCCCATGCTCCCAGAGTTTAAGAGTGAGTCCTAAACACACTGCAGCATTTAACCCAAAGCACAGCTGCGCGGTACTACGACCGTGATGACCACGACACCGGTGTGTTTGTGGGAGAGTCGTTCAAACTTGTATTTACTGTGGGTGCAGCTGACCAAGTTTTCAAAAGTACAATTCAAAGCACAATTAGACAGTGTTTCTGAGCCTGGGCTCCTTCAAATCATACATAACTGCCCCAGACAGCTGGTGGTAACAGTATAAAAACAACAGACGCCCTGTGTTTTAATGGGCCATGTCCTACACTTAGGTAATGCGTCAAAAAAAGATTGGATTCTATTTTCTCACATCTCCAGACCGCAGAATGTGCTGCTGAACATGCACGTGCACTTTCAAGGCAGTGTAAAAATACACGTCCAAATGTTTTCACCCATGCATGCTATCCTACGCCTAAGCCCTCCTCTACTCCTCTGACCCTCTCCTCTGCTCCTCTGCTTCTCTGACCCCCTCCTCTGCTCCTCTGACTCCCTCCTCTGTTCCTCTGACCCCCTCCTCTCCTCCTCTGCTCGACTCCCTCCCTGTTCCTCTGACCCCCTCCTCTCCTCCTCTGCTCCTCTGATCCCCTCCTCTGCTCCTCTGACCCTCTCCCCTGCCCCTTTAACCCTTTGGCCCTCTCCTCTGCATCCTCTGACCCTCTAACCCTCTCCTCTTCTGACCCTCTCCTCTGACCCTATTCTCAGCTCCTCTGACCCTCTCCTCTGCTTCTCTGACCCTCTCTTCTGCTCCTCTGACCCTCTCTTCTGTTCGTCTGACCGCCTCCTCAGCTCCTCTGACCGTCTCCTCAGCTCCTCTGACCACCTCCTCTGCTCCTCTGACCCCCTCCTCTGCTCCTTCTGTTTGTTTCTTTCAGAGATCTGGAGTTACTTTCACGACTCTCTCCTCCCGAGATACTCGTGGCTCTATGGAGGACTGAATGTGGTGAGCGGCCCAGTGTTCGACTATGACTTCAATGGACGATACGACTCCTTGGACCAGATCCTTCAGTGAGTCCTGGTTTAGTCCTGGTTTAGTACTGGTTTAGTCCTGGTTTAGTACTGGTTTAGTCCTGGTTTAAGATTAAGGTTTACTTAATTTAAACCTGCATTTAACCCATCCTTCAGTGTCTCTGGGTTAAACCTGTCAGGAGCAGTGGGACCCATCTCCAGATCTTGAGCTAGTCTTGGTCAGGACGACCTTAGCTGGAGGATTTGAAGTTTTGGGTTGATAATTCCAAGTTTTTGTCCATGTTTGTTCCGTGTGTGTTCCAGGTTTGTTCCGGGCTCTAAAATTCCTGTTCCAACGCATTTCTTCATCGTTCTGACGAGCTGCTCAGACCCCTCTTTCTCAGTCCTGAGCTGTGACCAGCCTCTACAAACAGTGTCTTTTATCCTGCCACACAGAGCACCTACAGAGAGCTGTGAGGTACAAGTACTACTACTACTACTACTACTACTACTACTACTGCTGCTGACGCTACTAATATTACTGCCACACAGAGCACCTACCGAGGGCTGTGAGATTGTTGTAATGACTGGTGGGTCAAAGGTGCAGACATAGGACTCAAAAATTGAACAGGGTTTATTTCAAAGAAAATACAAAGGCCGGGTGTTGGGAGCTGGGTCGGAGACTGAGGTGATTGGCAGGTCCAAAAAATGGGATCACGGGAGGATAAACTGACAATCTGGCAGCGTGTGGAGAAATGAGCAGAGAGTGACTATTGCTACTCCTACTGCTACTACTACTGTTACTACTACTACTAGTACTATTACTACCTTTGCTACTTCTATGATTACTGCTACTTGTACTACTACCCCACAGAGCACCTGCAAAGACCTGGAATGTCCTTCAGTGCTTCTATGGAGTGGGTTTATAGAGCTTCAAGAAATGTAATCCTTTTTTCGTTTGTTAGATTTTGCAAGATGTTTAGTGACACGCTTTGGGCCTTGGTGTCCACTTCTATGTGTTTTATTCATTGTTTCCGCTTCCACTGTTTACAACTTCATTTGGCAAATCCTATTTGCTTGTTTTGGGTCCAAAACTTTGTTGCTTTTTTCAACTAAAAGAATTCCTAAATCCCCCACCCCGGAGGGTGTGTTCCAGCTACAGGGGAATCACACTCCTCAGCCTTCCTGGCAAGGTCTATTCCAGGAGAGGAGAATCTGACCGATAGTCGAACCCCGGTCGCAGAATACTGGACCAGCTCTATACTCTCTATCGGGTGCTTGAGGGTTCGTGGGAGTTTGCCCAGCCAGTTTTGTGGATCTGGAGAAGGCATTCAACCATGTCCCTTGTGGTGTCTTTTGGGGAGGTGCTCCGGGGCTAGGGGCTGTCCGGTCCCTGTATGACCGGAGCAAGAGCTGTGTTCGCATTGCCGGCAGTAAGTCAGATCTGTTCCCGGTGCATGTTGGACTCTGCTAGGGCTGCCCTCTGTCACCGGTTCTGTTCATTGTTTTTATGGACAGAAGTTCTAGGCGCAGCCAGGGGCCGGAGGGGTTCCGGTTCAGGGACCACAGGATCTCATCTCTGCTATTTGCAGATGATGTTGTCCTGATGGCTTCACTGAGCCAGGACATGTAATGTGCACTGGGACGGTTTGCAGCCAAGTGTGAAGCAGCTGGGATGAGAATCAGCTCCTCAAAATCCGAGGCCATGGTTCTCAACCGGAAAAAGGTGGCTTGCCCTCTCCGGTTGGATGGAGAGTTCTTGCCTCAAGTGGAGGAGTACAAGTATCTTGGGGTCTTGTTCACGAGTGAGTGAAGGATGGAGCGTGAGATTGACAGGCGGATCGGTGCAGCGTCTGCAGTGATGCAGTCACTGTATCTGTCTGTTGTGGTAAAGAAGGAGTTGAGTCGAAAGACAACGTTCTCGATTTACCGGTCAATCTACGTTTCTACCATCACCCATGGTCATAAGCTTTGGGTAACGACCGAAAGGACAAGATCACGGATACAAGGGGCCGAAATGAGTTTTCTCCGCAGGGTGGCTGTGCACTTCCTTAGAGATAGGGTGAGGAGCTTGGTCACACGGGTGGAGCTTGGAGTAGAGCTGCTGCTCCTACACGTCGAGAGGAGCCAGCTGAGGTGGCTCGGGCATCTGTTCAGGATGCCCCCTGGACGCTTCCCCAGGGAGGTGTTCCGGTGTTTTAATTGCGACTTTTGTTGTTTCAGAGTTCAGGGGCGGAGTCTGTGTGGGTGGAGGACCTGATGTGGTTCCACCAATCACGTGTCAGGGATGTGGAATGGCTCACAGGATTGGATTTTTACCATGGGAGCTCTCGACCAATCACAGAGCTGCTCCAGATGAAGACCCGCCCCACCGCCAACATCTACCGAAAACAATAGCAGCCGCAGCCGTTCCACCATTTTAGGACCAGAGCCACCATTTTAGGGCTGATTTGCCATTTTAGGACTATACAGGAGCAAATAGTGTTGGTTATAATCATAGACTGTATAAAGAAGAGGACTAAAGGAGTATGATGTCACCCGTAGCCTTTAGCTCCAGTCAAATGAAGCTCGTAGAGGCTAGCACTTATAGGGTGCGAATTTGGTCTGTTGTTGATGTTCATATCTTGAATTACGGATACAATAACAAGATAAAAACACCAGGATCATGTAGAGTGGATTAATACAAACATTTTATTACCAAAATGACAGCATCAGTTACGGAGAGAGGGGCCATAGTTTTTCAATAGAAAGTGAATTGGAGTCGATGGAGCAGGAAGTGTGCCCATGCTCAGTTCCTATTTGGAATGCAGCAGCTAGCAGGTTAGCTATGTCCTTTTATGTATACAGTCTATGATTATACATGATTAATATAAGATTAGAATATTTATGTATGAGATTATTACTTAAACTGTGACACATTTGTTATTGCACTTTTTATTGTTTTTAAAGAGGTGGTATTATGCAAAATTGGCTTTTTGGAGCTTTCTACCATGTTATAATGTTGTTCTCTCATCAAAAACATGCCTGAACAGAGTTTAGATGTCATCCATGTGTGTTTGAGTAATCTAGTGATCTCTCCCTGGCCCTATTTGAACCCTCCTTATGGTTAGCTGTACATGTACAATGTACAAAAACATGATACGAAACAATACACTACAACTTGACAAACCTGATGCGATGTGCAGTAGTAGAGTGGGATGCATGCTGGTCATGTTGTGATAGTGCTCTGAAGGGGGAGCGCAGTGAGCAAAGGGAGGGGGCTCAGAACGTCAAAAACAAAAGTGAAACTTTTAAAACATGTTAATACGTTGTTTTGGGTAAATGTAGCATTTTCAAAACAATAAAAGGTAACATGGTGATCTAAATATGTTATGTGTTGTAGATAATACCCCAGAGAAGTGTAATACCCCCTCTTAGCCAAAGAAAAGAAATGGTTTGAGAGGGGAGTTAAAGAAGCTATTTTTGTTGGGAAAGACAATCCTTCTTTGAACAGGAATGGGAATCTTAGATGTCATCTAATCCCCATATATAACTCCATCCTCAGACCTATATCTAAACAAAGAAAACAATAGGGCTAGCCAGTATGCTAATATATGTGAGAGCACCCATTAGGGGCCTGAATGATTATCCTAAGGCACAGTTCATACTTAGTTTAGCTCATTAGACCTAGCCAACAAACAGAAACTGTAAACAAACAGATGTGTTAGCTTCTCCCTTCAGATAGATATAAGGCAGTGTCCAGCAGTAATCTGACCACAACTGAAGAAGCGGCTTGGACGAGCAGCCAAACATCTTCACTCTTACAAGGTTTTGTCCAGTTGACAGATCTGAATTTTTCTTTTACTATGGATCATATTTGGACGACTGAGGGATTACACAGACACCCCCTCTTAAAATTTAAAATCAGTGTCTCAAATGTGAAAGTCATTATGTTTTGTTTGAATGTAATCAATTTGAAAACCACGCAGAAATTATTTAAACACTTTTTTTAGTGTGTATAACCTTTTTCTAAATAAACTGTCTGTAATATTGACACTGTGAATAAACAATGATGTTAAAGTTTTTCACTTGTAAACTGTTCCTGTGTATCAGATGCCCTCCTATCCTGCTATATCCCTATGTGTCAGATGCCTGAAAATACCAGAGTACTGGTACTGACGTGTGTAGTGTGATGAGTCACGGTAATTTAACCTGTTTATCTTGATTCTAAAGTCAGTCTTCCTTAAACACTGCTGGAATGACAACTTTTCTTTCCAGGATAAGCATTCCGATTAGCTGTGAAAAGGGCACATGTGGAAGAGACCAGTGAACCAATGAGAACAAATGATTAAGGAGGCACATGTTGAAGATTTCATGTTTAACAAATTTAAATAAAAGATAAAAGCGATAGGTGACAAACATCACCTATCAGAAAACTACATAGTGAGGTAAAACAGCTTATTGTTCAAAATGTACTTTTTGGAGCTTCCTACCATGTTATAACGTTCTCTCATCAAAAAACATGTCTGAAGAGGTTTTAGATGTCATCCATGCGTGTTTGAGTTATTTAGCAATCTCGGGCCCTATTCAAACCGTCCTTATGGTTAGTAATATGATCCTGTACAAGGCCTTGCCCACAAGTCTACGTCACCCATGCTCCCACACGACAATTCTAATAACAATAAATATACTAAAGCTTGATACAAAACAATACACTACAACTTGACAAACCTGATGTAATGTGCAATAGTTTCATTCATGCACGGGGAGAGTGAGGAGACCAAAGGGAGGGGAGAGCGTCAAAAATGACAGTGAAACTTATTAAACATGTTAATATGTTGTTTTATGTTTGTTTTATGTTTGCAAGTAACATGGTGATATAAATATGTGTATATATTATGTGTTAGCAGTAACTACCCCATACAAGTAAAATACCCCCTCTTTAATAATAGAATTGAGATCAATGCCACATGACATTTAAAACCCAGAGTCTGCATTTTTCAACTGCAACTAAGTACAGGGATGTGGGTGGGGATAGGAGGTAGGTGAAAACAGGAATTTTCTGAGCACTCAAGCCTTAAATACAGGACAATACAGGATTACTCAAACATGCAGGAATCATATGAAGGAGCACTCTTAAAACATGTTTTATCTTTGTGCATAATATGTCCTAACAATTCATGGGTTTCAGGCAAATGATTCCTTCCTGATTTGAAGGATTTTGTGAGGACTCATTTCCCTTTCCCTTTTCTCATGCATAATTCTGTCTCTGTCCATTGCTACAACGCGATAACTTGGCTAGCTGCTCATATCGAACACTCCCTCACGGACAAATGAATGGTGAAGCCAATCCCCATGTTAAAGTACATAGCATGTTTATTTCATGATATTTATGCAATTTATCTGCTCTCCTCACAGTCACATGTAAAAGAGGAGGTTTAGTGTCACTAGATGTTCACCAGAACCACACAAGTTCAGAAATCTCAACTGAAAGTGGGTTAGCCGTAAGCTCAGATGTCAGTGTTACACTAATTATGATCTAAAATAAGACATCAAAAGGTTTACACACTCAACTATGACTTTAAACGGGACTCTGGTCTCGTGTAAATGTGGTTGATAGGTTGGTACCAGCTGACACCCTTTGAATTATTCACAATTTGCGATAAGGCTATAGGAAAAAAAAAATACAGGGGACTGGCTCCAGTGTTCCAAAATCTTCCTGGCCAAGTTGCTAAGTGGATGATAGTATTAGGGTGTGTCCTACACATCCAGTGTGATGTCACTGGTTGAATGTTCAGCAGTTACCATGGTGACACAATGCAGACATTAGCATACACTGTTTGAGACTGCTCATCACTATAGAAGGCTGGATGGAGAGGTTGTGCACATTCCTCTGACCTGATGGAGCAGATGAGAAAGTGCTCGTCCCAGTCGCTTTCACCTAATTTTAAACAGTTTACACAAGGAATGCTGATGAGCTCAGCTTTTGGCTTTGAGGGAAGACTTTTCTCCAGCAACCTGAAACATGCAAAGGAACCCTCCAGATATGTACTTCTGACCAGGACCTGGCTCATACCTGGTCCACTGCTCCTGACAGGTTTAACCATAGACTGTATATATCTCTGGATATGTCCTGCTAGCCACTACAATTTGGCTCCATCGACTCTAACCCACTTTACATGATCCTGGGGTTTTTATTTCACAATTTTGTCCCTAAATCAAGATATTAACATTAATAACAGACAAAGCAGGTGCCCTCTTTTGCTAAGGTTGCTCCTGCTAGAGTTAGCAAAAGGTTTGATTGACAGCAATAGCCGCTATAACTGCTAGCCTCAATGAACTTCATTTGGAGCCTGTCATTCTCCAATTTGAGTCAGAGCTAAATTTGAGTCAATCATGCTAGTCATTAGACATTAAACATTTGTAAAATAACGTATCGCTGTAATCACAAAACATATTAAACATTACACTCAAATCAGTTGGCCTCAAAGTTTCTCTGCACTCATCTGTTTGCTCGAGTTTTTTAGCAGTTAAATGTGGTGTTGACACAAACGCTGAATCAGATTTAAAATCAAATAAACATGTTTAAAGAATAATAAAAATGACATAATAATAATAATAATAAGTGACAAGTGTTTGTGCGCTTGTGCAGAAGCATCTGGGCATGTGTAGATCAAATTTTGACACAAATTCAGTTCTAACTCAAATAGGGAATGACAGAGCCAAATGCTGTGGGTGATGTCACACTCCCTCACTCCTACATACAGTCTACAGCATTATTCATTCACTCCACACTCAGTGGTGGTAAGATACTACTGTACTCAGAGCTGCCCTGGGGAAAACTGACAGAAGTGAAGCAGCCAATCTGCGGCATCAGCCCCTCTGACCACCAACACATATACCACATGCATACTAGGCAATGTGGGTGAAGTGTCTTGCTTAAGGACACGACAACAGTTTTGCCACTGGAGCCCCACTGTTAAGGTCATGGTTAAGGTACATTTTATTGTGCATTTGACCCATCCTTCAGTGTCTCTGGGTTAAACCTGTCAGGAGCAGTGGGATCCATCTCCAGACCTTGAGCTAGTCTTGGTCAGGATGACCTTAGCTGGAGGATTTGACCTATTTGCTTACGTTCTCATGGAGAGAAGCAGGTGGTGGACCCTCGACCAGAAAAGTTCAATAGTGCAGCTTTAATGACTGAAGTAGCAGACGTGTGAATAAAGTAGATTTACATAAGCAGAGTCCAGGTCCAAGTCTCTTTCTGTGAGTCAGATGCCCTCCCATTTCACACCCCCAAAGTCCAGGTACATTTATTTTGATGAAATCATGGTCTTTTTGTTTGTGACATTTAGAGCGCATGTGACAGCACAAGAGCATATGCATGTTTTTTTCAGCTATTGCGTTATTTGGGGAGTTTCTGTGGTAAAAACTTATTATACTTTTATATCAGTGAAGTGGCAGTTCCTGAAGAAATTATGACAAAATAAAAGTTACATTCTTGGAAGCTAGCCTGAGTTGTAATAAGAAACACCTCTACATATGTCATCAATACACAATGTCCCATACATTAAAGAGCATATGACAGGATAGGGCCAAAACTTAATAGTATTTGTACAAAGAGTAACTGTGGGCATAACATCTGATTTATAATTTGAAGCGAATTTAATGTGAAGGACAAAATAGTAAATAATGCACAAAATCTGGTATTATATAAAGGATAGTAAAATCCAAAGTTAAATCTGTTAACTGGACAAAAAGGAGTGAAGACGTTTGGCTGCTCATCCAAGCCGCTTCTTCAGTTCTGGTCAGATTACTAGTGGACACTGCCTTATACCTGTCTGAAGGGAGGATCTCACTACACTGAAACTGTAAGCAGCTATTGATTACAGTTTCAGCCTTAATGCCTACATTCAACTTTTAATGGCCTTACTGGCTCGCTCTATTGTTCTCCTTGTTTCCTTTGTTTGCCTATATAACGGATAGACACAAAAATGAGCCAAACTAAATCATATCTGAAGGAGCTGCAAGAAACACAAATGTTCAAATCATTTCATACAGTTGACATAAAGCTCAAGTCACTTTAGACTTACTCAAAGTGAGAAGAAAAAACTAAACTTTTACTTAAGAGTAGTGCTACTAAAAAATATTACTCAAGTAGGAGTAAAAGTATGCTGCAAGAAAAGTACTCTGAAAAGTACAATTTATTCAGTAAATGTAACTGAACTGATCACAAAATGCATCTTAACTAGAGAAAAGTAGACGTTTTTAGCTAATTCCAAAATATAATAATGCTAACTGTGCTTTAGTGAAATGTGCTGTGTCACCTGTCACATGCACTTTAACATCAAAGTGATTCAAAGATGAATCGTGTACAGCATTTCAGTGAAAATTAGTTGACACTTGGCTGTAGAAGCATGATGCTTGACTCTGCGCTCATCTGACTGTCATCTGACTTAATGCACACACATAATCACGCACACATTTGACATTTTTGGCTGAGCAGTGTGACTTCAGGGCACTTACATGGAGGTCTTAAATGCTCTCCGCTCTATTGATCCAAAGAAGTCCACGGGAGCTGATGACCTTGATCCAAAACTACTTTTATTAGCGGCTGCATATGTAATTCAACCTTTATTACATATTTTTAATTTATCAATTCAAATGGCAATTACACCAGAATTATGGAAACAGCACATGGTTTGCCTTTACATGAAGGTGGGACAACCAAAAATATAAATATTTTCCGGCCAATATCTAAATGACCATGTCTTGCAAAAGTTTTAGAAAAGTTAGTTGCAAATCAAGTTACAATTTATTTAAATAAATGCTCCATTTTCAAGTCTTATCAATCAGGATTCAGAAAAGAGCATAGTACTGTCACAGCAACCACAAAAGTTTAAAATGACATTTTCACAGCCCTTGATACAAAAAGATTGTCCAGCTCTGTTTATTGATTTAACTAAAGCTTTTGATTCAGTGGATCATGGAGTCGTCTTGAAGCATCTGAAGCAGATTGGATATGACAATGCTACATGTAATTGGTTTCAAAATTATCTTTCAAACAGAAACCAGGCAGTAGTAGCTGATGGGTTTAAATTTATTTTTTTTTACTTTAAGCAATTTTTTACTAAATCCAAAATGTCCTCATAAATCTTAAATTATCATTGAATGCAAAAAAAAAACTAAGTATATGATTTTTTTCACAAACATTTAAGTGATGTGCAAGATACAAATCTTTGTACACTAAATGTTACATTGATTGAGTCACCACCTATAAATATCTTGGGTTTTGGCGTGACAATCCTTTAAAAAACAATGTACATATGTAACAGTCCAAACAAAACATTGTATCTCAATAAATTACAGAAAAGAAATAGTGCAAGCAACCTTTCTTTCTGTACTGGATTATGGGGGTGTGGTGCACACGTAGATGTGGATGTGGTGTACACACAGACTTCAGCCTCTGCTTGGAAACAGCTGGATCCACTCTTTCACTCTGCCCTTCGTTTTATTACAGGTGATGGATTTAAACCCCTCACTGTTTCTTTGTGAAAAAGTGGATTGTCCATCACTGTCTGTTAGAAGAGAACAGCACTGTATGAAATGTATCTATAAGGGA
>KN477239.1:17894-33223 GCA_000787095.1 Periophthalmodon schlosseri
AGACTGCCCCCCCGGATCATTCACGGCGCTCTGGAACCACATCAGCCGCTGTCTGCGCTGCGGCGTCTGCGGCCGCAACATGGAGGAAACGCGCAGCTGCAGCCGAGACCGCGACTGCGACTGTCAGTGTAAACACGGCTACTTCTACAGCGAGCGCGCGGGCATGTGCGTGCGCTGGAGCGAGTGCACCACGGGACAAGGAGTCACTGCGCCAGGTGAGACCAGGACTGAACCAGGCCTGAACCAAGACTGACACAGGACTGAACCAGGGCTAAACCAGGCCCTCAAAACCAGGTCTAGAACAGGCACACTGTCAAAACACTACACCAACCGCACCAAATTAATCCAGAGCTAAACCAGGACTAACCTAGATCTAAACCAGGACTAACCCCGGTCTTGTCCCTGTAGGAAGTCCGTTTGAGGACACGGTCTGTGCTCTGTGCGCAAATGGGACATTCTCAGACCAGGTCTCCTCTGAGTCCACGTGCTCCGCCCACAAGGCCTGCTCCGCCCACAAAAAGGCCATCGTCAAGGGCAACAGCTGGCACGACACTGTGTGCGCCACCTGCCACGAAGCAAGACAGAAAGGTGAACCAGCAACCTCTGCTCCTCTGACAATCTCCTCTGACCTCTGACCCTCCTCTCCTCTGACTCTCTCTTCTGCTCCTCTGACCCTCTCCTCTGACCTCTAACCCTCTCCTCTGCTCCTCTGACCCTCTCCTTTCCCTCAGACCCGGCGGACATCTTGAGGACCATCTTGCCGTCCTTCTTCTCTCACCACACCCTGTCTCTGCGTCGTCTTCGTCACGTGGTGAGTAAACTGCCCTCTGTTCAGGGGAGAATGCTACGACGACGCAGCCTCTTGGGACTAAATCAGGATCAGCTCCAGAGCAGACTGGACCTATGGATCCAGGAATCCCATCCGCACTATTTCAGGACTCTGCACCAGATTTTGGTCGAGACCGGGGCCGTGTACACAGCAGAGAAACTACAACACAAACTGGACCGCATCAAGTCCACGCTGAACCACATCTGCCCTCCTGGAAACAGGATTGTACCAGGACTAAACCAGGACTAAACCAGGACTAAACCAAGACTGAACCAGGACTGAACCAAGATTAAACCAGGACTGAACCAGGACTAAACCAGGACTAAACCAGGACTGAACCAGGACTGAACCAGGACTAAACCAGGACTAAACCAGGACTTAAACCAGACTGAACCAGGACTAAACCAGGACTAAACCAGGACTAAACCAGGACTGAACCAGGACTGAACCAGGACTAAACCAAGACTGAACCAGGACCAAATCAGGACTAAACAAGGACTAAACCAAGACTGAACCAGGTCTGAAACAGAAGTGAACCATGAGAAAACCAGGTGTAAACCAGGAGTAGGACTGAAACAGGGCTAAATAAGGTCTAAACCAAGACTGAAACACCTCCAAACGAGGTCTAAACAAGGTCTGACCAGTGTTTTCATTGTTGCTGTAAATGCAGATGGCCAGTGCTGTGTTTGTGTTAATGAATTGTTTAACATGTTTAAAGGTCCTATATTACACAAAATGTGACTCTTGTGAACGTTAAGTCATGTTAGGATGTTGTTACCTCCTCAAAAACACACCTGGAGTTGTGTTTCATTCACACATGTTTGAGTAACACTTTATTATTAATCTGCCTGCATCTCTAAAGCTCAGAATGTTCTGTTCCAACTTGTGATGTCATGAAGCGGTAGTTTTCAAGTTAGGTTTTTACTGGCAATTCCAGGGCTGAAATTATCCAAAGTATTCTAGTGAAGGTGTATGGAGTTTAAAAACACTTTCTGTATTACCACATGACATCATAAGGTGGAACAGAGTGTTTTCTGTTTGAGAGAGGAACCCAGCCTAAATATGCAGGGTTTGTGTGTTAAACATGTGAATAAAACAAAACACAACTCGAGGTCTGTTTGAGATGAGGAAACAACATTAGAACAATTTAAAATGTTTTGTGAACCTGTTGTTGTTAAGAGTTTACACTGTCATTTATTTGATCACAGTTTGTTTAAACCTGTCCAGCAAGGGGAGTCAACAGGGGAAGACAAAGGGGTCTGTTGTCCCGGGCCCCAGGGTCTTAGGGGCTTAATATTGGATCCTCTTTCTATTAAGTTATATTAGAGGGGAGGGGGGCCCATGTGAGGTTTCTTGCCCCGGGCCCCCACATTTCTGCCCATGGACCTGTGTGCAGCTCACTATTTCACACTGATTTTAAGATTAATAGGCTTTTAAGATTAATATGACAAGTTTGTGGAGCCAGTCCCAAATAAATAATGAGAAGGTTCAACATTTGTGGATCATAATTTTGGAGATTTCTTTCAAAAACAGTGAATCTCTCATAGAGTTTTATAGGCCCCGCTCTCCATTATCACATTCTGGGATAGACTCATGGCTAACCAGGCTAATGCTTCATGTTTCACTGCATTAAACTCCCTATAGCCACTTTACTTTATCATAACTTTGAGGTATTTTAAAGGTGCAATACGTAGCTTTTTTTAGTGGGAGGTCTTTCACAGCTTGTCTCCATGAAGACTGTGTCATTTTTATTCACTTGGAATATTTGTGTTAGCAGTTAACTGTACATATTACGCTCTACAGATAAACTTGCCTTGTCTCTATGGAAACAAGCAGGTGGTGGACTCTATGCCAGAAAAGTTGCATAGAGGACACATTACATTAAGTAATGCATTCAATGTTTGTTATATATTTCACAGTTTCTGTTGTAAATATTGAAACTACCTCCACCTCTTTGACCTTTGGCTTGTTGTTTCATGCTGAATTTTGCACTATTTCATTTTGTGAATGTGGTTTTGCTGTTGTTGTGTTTGAACGTGATGAGCGTTAATAAAACAGAAAAATACTGAAAAAAAAACTGTTTGCAGTTTCCTTAGACTCAAATGAGAGCTCTGGACACTGTGAAAATATGAAAAACAGAACCAGATCATTTTAAACAGTTTGTAGTGGTCCAGTTCCTCACTTATCTTATGCATTCAGAGCACCCTAAGTATTCACCATGATGAGTTTATAAGCACTATTCAGAACTTCTCAGAATTTTACTTTTAATTTTCACGGTAAAGGTAACCTAGCACTTCCTGATTCTCAGACAATAAAATGCTTTATAATTAGATGCAGACAGTACACAGCAGACTTATTTTGACCTCAATAGCATGGGGAAAAATCTGTGTTGGAATTGGAAGTAATTATAGTTGTACTAGTCTTGGTACTGGAGGTAGTATTGGTAGTAGTAGCAGTAATAGTACTAGCAGAATTCGAAGTAGTAGTAGTAGTATTGGAAGTAGTTTTTCATTGAGTTGCGGAATTAGCAAGTCTAAACTTTGGGCAAAAGACCTTTAGTTCCCCAGAAAATCAAGAAGTTTAAAGCAGTAAGCCAACAGTCTTTCTTGTGCAGGTGATGGGGGGAGGTTCTACATGTATGTCTGTGGTGGAATGTTCAGCAGTTACCATGGAGACGTGTTGTGGAAAAATACTATAAATAAATGAGTTATAAAATCAAAAAGATTTATTCTTACAGTTACAGCAGATATGGACAGGACAGGGCCCAGGCCTCCCCTGGCCACAGACTGGCAGCCTTCCGGCGTCACAAGTCTCTCTGAGTCTCTCCTCTAGAGCATCTCTCCCCCTGGTCCCTAGTCTCCTCCTGAGCATCTGAGTTCTGAGTATTTATACCAGAATGACAAAGCTACATACATTTCAAAGCAGAGTGACTTTTGTTTCACATCCATGAGATTATGAACTTTTACACTTAGACAGGTAGAACAACACAGAGTTTCCTGTGGGATGGAGACAGAGCCTTCACACATGTTAATGTCTGGTCTGAGTGTGGAGACTCAACACACACAAATGGATGTAAACAGCACATTTTCAGGAGCCTGTGATCAATACAAGCGTTCATGGTCCTGTTTAGGAGTTTGATTTTCAACAAAAAGGTGAGAATAAATATCTGAAAAACTGTTGGCTAATGCTAGCTATCTTGTATCTATAATGTTATTTTAGAGGGACTTGTTTAACAGCACAAATCAGATCACCTGTTGTAGTTCTAGCTAACTCAATTCTTTCTGGTCAGACTGAGTAAAAACAAAGGTCAGATTAAAGTCTAACGGAGCTTCAGACAGAGCATGCCTATGACAGTGCTGACAGGGAGCAGAAAGATTGACCATCAAACTGAAACTGAAACTAAATTGCCAGCTCAGCCCTTATCTGGCCTACGTCAGGGCTATTCTCCTGAGAGCTAGATTTTTTGGAGGGCCTGGCTACTTATCTCTGCATTTCTTACGTCAAGGCTGGATTACTGTAACTCCCTGCTATCAGCGTGCCCTAAAAACTCTATAAAAAGCTTTCAACTAGTTCAAAATGCAGCAGCCAGGCTCTTAACAGGAACTAAGAGAAGAGAACACATCAGTCCCTTCACTGGCTTCTGTAGAGTTTAGAATAAAATTTAAAGTTCTCCTCCTGACATATAATGCCAGAAAGGGCATGGGCCCCATCGTATCTGCGAGATGCTATAGTACCATATCATCCAAACACAGCACTGCGGTCTCAAAACGCTGGACTACTGGTGGTTCCTAGATTGTCTAAAAGCACAGTAGGAGGGAGAGCTTTCACTTACCAAGCTCCTGTGTTATGGAATCAGCTCCCTGCCTATGTTAAAGAGGCCCCCACAGTCTCTACATTTAAGACCAGGCTTAAAATGTTCCTCTTTGAATTAGCTTAAGGAGCAGAAATAAACCCAGCTGTTTTAGTTAAGCTGCCTTAGGAGCAGCTATGCTGGGGAAAGTATGGTAACCTGAGCACTATCCTCTGTTTCCTCCTACTTTCCCTGTCAACAGCATTCACTATTCAGTTCACCTGGAGTTTGTTCATTGCTCTTCACATGTTGTTCCCTGTCCCCCTCCCCTCTGGTGATGGCTGGACCATAGATCCCCTACTGTGCCCCTGATCCTGTTCCATGGACCTGGACCCTCCCTTCCCTCGCCTGGCTGGATGACCCAATACCTGGCAAGGATGACCCCTACTCTACTGTAGATAAGCTTCCCTCTGTTCCTTAGTTGAGTGGCTCTGGCTCTAAAGTCTTGAACTCTATCTGCAAATGGATGCACATTAGTCCTGGACACATCTGCAGCTGCCCGTCCATGGAAGTGGATCTCTCCTTCACTGTGATTCTCCTCAAGGTTTCTCTTTCTCCCACTGTTTTTTTGGAGTTTTTCCTTGCCAACAAGGAGGGTCTAAGGACAGGCGGCGCTCTGGGACAGTGGTTCCTGCAGGAGGAGGGTCTAAGGACAGGGGGCGCTCTGGGACACTTCTCCATTTGTTTGTCTGTTTCTGTTTCATTGTTGATTTTCTAACTTTCTGTTGGTTAAATCAAGTATCATGTTCAGCTCTAAAAAGCAACTGCTGTTGTGATTTTGGGCTTTACAAAAATAAATTGAACTGAATTGAATTCTGGTTTCTTCAAAGTTTAACGCCTTCTTTTTCAGTATAAATAAACAAAAGTGCTTCATAAAGTGATGCCATTATTCAACCCCAAAGGCGTGATTGTTGTCGGTTGAAAGGACCTTAAAACATAAGATTAATGTGACAAGTAATATGCCAATCCCAAACAAATAGTGAGAAGGTTCAGCATTTGTGGATCAGAAGTTTGGAGATTTCACTCAAAAACAGTGAATTTCCCATAGAGTTACATAGGCCACCGACCTCCATCTGAAATGATGACATCATCAAATTATAGAATATTAAAGCAACAATGAAAATTACCTATATGGAGACTGTCTCCTAATTTGTTTTTCCTCTCTTTAACCCTGTTCTAATGTGATGAAATGTTCCGCAGTGGGGCTTTAACCCTGTTCTAATGCAGTGTCTTCCTCAGAAACCTTCCAGGAGTTGTGCTTTGTTCAGATGAATCATGAATATTTCTATGGAAAACAACAATTGTTTTTATGATTGTTTTGTTTGCATCTGTGTGTGTGGGTGGCATTTATAACATCATGGGGAGTAAATATACACACAGCAAGGCCCCGTGGTCTTCATACTGAGATGGTTTAAAGTTCAGATGCGAATGTTTCGTTGTACACATGGGCGTGTATTCAAACAGGACACAAAAGCAGATAAAGAGTTTTTACTACAGATCTATGACTAATACTCAGTGACACTGCGATACTGTGATAGATACATTTTGAACTGTTGTGTCACTTTGTGCCTGTATAGTTGGATTTCAGATGACGTCACAACATTCTTGTAGTGTTTCTCAAACTGTGCTACGCAAGCTGCTACAGGTGGTGCTTGGACAGCTCTTCAGTTTGTTTAACAGCACAAAGCTGTTCACCTGTTGTCAGTTCTTTATGGTCAGATTGTGTTAAAACAAAGATCAGATTAAAGTCTAACAAAGCCTCAGACAGAGCAGAGCCTACAGTTAGCAGTTCATAATGTCCTCATGTCATGTGAATAATCCAGTTTGTTTCATATTTAAATGTGCTGTACCTGATTTTTATCATCTTAAAAATGTGAAAAACAGAATTAATTAATTTTACGGTTTGCAGTGGTCCTAAGTTATTCCTCAGTTATATTATGTATTCTAAGGGTCCTAATTATTCACAGCGATGAGGTTATAAGTGATTTTCACAACTCTCAGAGACCAGAGCGGAGTTTTGCTGTCACGATAATGCTAACAGCTAGCATGCTAACCACACACTCCAATAGAGTGCTTTATAATTAGATTAGACAGCACACAGCTGACTTATTTTGACCTCAAGAGCTGCTTCTACAATATATTTGTACTGGGGCAAGACACATTTTTTCTCAAATACATGGGAAAAAATCAGCTACAGGGCCTTTAAGATGAGATCTATCTACACTAAAACTTATATTGGGGTTATCAATCGATATGTTGATAGGAAGGGGATAGGGGGTAGGGGGCAAGGAGGACATTTGGACATAGCATGACTTTTACACACAACACTGTTGGGGTGAGACCAGGACGCAGAAAGTGAAACTGACTTTTTCCATGAAATCCAGCTCCGAAAACAAACTAAACTGAAAATCCACAGACCCAAATGAAACAGCCTTCCTGAAATGACCTTGGGCAATAATACTCAAGCTGTTCACATACTGCTAGATGCAGTCTGTCTCATGAGATGAAATTACTCAACAAAAAACAAGCAAAACATTTTGTAATGACAAACTGGTATTTCTAAGATTAGAAAAGGGGAAAACCATATCTAACAATCTTAGTCACATGATAAGGTTAAAAGCAAATTATGCAATCCAGTGGAGTGAATGAGTCAAAGGCAGCCACGTGCTTCCCTCAAAACAAAACAGACAAAAAAAACGCAATGCACTACAACTTCACAAAAATGATGAGCAGTAGTTTCATTAATGGGATGCGCTGATTGTGTTGTGACAGTGCTCTGAAGGGGGAGTGAGGGGAGACTCAGAGCGTCAAAAACAACTTATAAAACATGTTAATACGTTGTTTTCAAAACAATAAAAGGTAACATGGTGTCATAACATCTGGGGGATCAAAGATACAGACTCGCAGAACAGTTTAACAGAGTTTATTTTATCTACAATAGTCCTGAAAACAGGGCCCGGGGTCCACAGAGGCAGAGGAGCAGGGTGAGGAGCAGGAGACACGAGAAGGTCCCTGGACGGAAGACTCTGTCCATTGGAGCTACAACGGTCCAGGCGAGGGGGAGAAGACCCAAGATGATCTCTGGACGGAAGACGGTGTACAGCGAAGCTACAACGGTCCAGGCAAGGGACAGAAGACACGAGCTAACTATGGAGACGGTTATCGATGCAGTTCACTGGTACCCTGAACGAGACTGAGAATGGGTCTAGGTCCGTGCATCTCGACTCCCAGGAGAGCACCAGAGTGGGTATTCCAGAAGCGGAGGCGGTAGCAGCAGGTACCGGAGACTGGAGAGTGAGCAAGGCGGAAACCTGGGTGATGAGCTGAGTGACTTGTTGGGTCATGGCTTGTTTGCATTGAAACAAGGCCCGAATGCTTTGTTCGTGTTGACCATGGAGAGTAAGCAAGGCAGAAACCTGGCTAGTTAACTGAGTGACTTGTTGGGTCAGGGCTTGGTTGCATTTCAACAAGGCCCGGACACCTTGTTCATGCCGACCGTTCATGATTCCCCGCTGCGACATTCGGTCAAGTCCCGAGTCTGCTTGATCCAAGTTGGCCAGATCGTTCCGTGTAAGGTCTGGGGGAATCAAAGATACAGACTCGGGGAACAGTTTAACAGTTTATTTACAAGTTCGCAAAATGAATGATGGTTGACGGAGCAGGCAGTTGAGAGCGGGGTAGGCGGCTGGCGTTCTCGAACAGGTTGTAGATAGCTGGGTCAGATGCTGGAGTGTTTGTACCAGTCATGAAGAGCTGAGTCAGAGGCGGAAGTGCACAGAAGGTCCAAGGAGCGGGATCTGGCAAATAATGAGAAAGACCAACTGAATACGGAGATCATAGTCACAAAAACTAGACAGAGCCAATCAGAATAATCCCACACAGGATACATTGGAGATATGCTGACAAACACAGTAGGAACACAGTAGATACACAGACGATCTGGCGGCGTGTGTAGCAATCCTCAGCCCCTTTGTACTCCAGAGGTGCCAGCTTGATTGCAGATCCGCTACAGGTGTGTAGTGGGTGGTGCCAGAGTCTCCGCCCAGCTCCAGGCACAGACACAGCAGGGAGGGGGAAGACAGCACAGAGAACACAAAAAAACCCAAATCCTGACACATGGTGATCTAAATATGTTATGTGTTAGCAGTTAATACTCCACAGAAGTAAAATACCCCCTCTTTAAAATGAGGTAAACAACAGATGAGCTGTTTAAACTGTCTCAAATGACCTCACACCACCATAGAAATGAGTATCTGTATGATGCTGTTACAGCTGCTTCTCTGCCTCTGCGGAGGTGATCTGACCGCAGAGGTCTTGTTACAAAGCAACTAAGTATTTTGTTAGTAACTGTAATTTAGTTACAAGTATTTGGAATTTATATTAAAATGTAATTTAAGCATTAGTAACTAAGTTACACCCAACACTGAGCATAGACTCAAACTCAATACAAAGCCACTGTGATATGCCTCCTCACTGAGTAAGTGGAACAGTTCAAATGTCTGCGTCTTACAGCATAAGCAGAAGCAGGTCCTGGTCTGAAAGCGCCAAAGCAGCAAACACTTTTCTTTTTTAAAACTCAAACTCAAGTACATATGTTGTTTTATGTATGTTTTTTTGTATCATATTATGTATCATTCTATAACTTTGACTTAATTTGGTGGAATAATACATATTGTAAATATAAATGACAGTTTAAACCAATCACGAAGCAGTTTGTGAAGAAAATCATCATCATCATCATCATCAAGACTTTATGGCAGACTCTTAGTCCAGAGTTAAAAGATACATCATTAAAAAAAAAAAAACACAAAAAAACACACCACTCCTCCAACACAATATTCACAGCAAACAGCTGTACCAGTGTCTCCACAGATCAGACTGGTACTGCACGGCACTGAGTTTAACATTAGTCAGGCTCATGATAATACTGTTCTCACAGTCATTAAGGTGACAAATGAATCTGTGCATTATACAGAGCATATTCGCCTCAAAAACAGGTGACGTGCACTTTCCCATCTTGGCCTTTTCAATAGAATCCTTAAGCAGTCATTATCTGCACTTTGAGTTTGCGTATGCTTGCTCTTTTGAAGTTTGACCACAGAACACTTTAAAAAGTGTCTTTTTCACTTCAACTGTACAGGTGCCAAACCTGTGCATTAGCATGTTAGCATGTTAGCATGTTAGCCTGTGTATACATCATGCGACATTGTCTGTAGATGTCCTCATCACCTGATAAGTCGTCCGTAATAAAATGTCCCAAATATGTGTATTTGTTACATACAGTCAGATCGTTACCACAGAATACAAACTGAGGAAACTTTACACATTTACCATCTGTAGTTCTACAGGCCATAATTACACTTTCACTGGCATCATATTTTATATCAGAAGCCTCACCATACTTGGTTCCTGGAGACCTACACAATAAGATCGTCTGCATACATCAGGCGGTTCACTACTAGATTCACTGGATATCTGGCTAAGTAGTTCCTTGAGTGGTACTTGGTGTGAAAGGTTGAGAACCATTGATCTACAGTGATCCACAGCCAGGAAGTCCCAGTGATCACATTAAATGTATGATTTTACGTGTCTTTATCTAAAATAAACATTATAAAACATATTTGCAAAACTCTATGAATCTAATAAATGCAGAAAACAATTATGTAATAAATCCATATTTATACTTTGCTAACTGTAGGCACTACTCTGTCTGAAGGTCTATTAGACTTTAATCTGAGTTTTATTTTAACACAATCTGACCATAAAGAAATGGTTTAGTTGGAACTACAAATTAAATTCCTAAACAGGACCATGAACGTTCGGATTGATTGCAGGCTCCTGAAAATGTGCTCTTTAAATTACTTTTGGCTTCTTTCTTGAGTTTTCAGATGATCTTAAAACTTTTTGTCAGTGTTTGCTAATGTGTGCATTGTGTCACCATGGTAACTGCTGAACATTCCACCACAGACATACATGTAGAACACCCCTAGCATGATGTCAGGGAAAGTATCAATAATGAAAATATCAAACTAGCGTGACTGATGCAAAGTGGGTAACCAGGAAGTGTCCACAGAAACAGGAAGTCCCCTCAGAACTAGAACCACTAGGTGACTATTTCTGGACACAGACATCAGGTCTAAAATTAACCTCACACAAAAGAGGAAATGTCTCGTCATAAAGATTTAATGTAAAACCACGGCCTGGAGACAGGAGCAGACAGGAGCAGACAGGAGCAGACAGGAGCAGACAGGAGCAGAGGGTCAGCTGTAGATCAGTGTAATATTGCAGATTTGCTGACCCAGTTCATGGTTAATATCTCTGTAATTACTGGGCCTATCCACATGAAGCAAAAAAGTTAAATAAACAAAAATGAAATGAGTTTTTCACAGTAGTTTTAGAAAGTGTTGCCATTATTCAACCCCAAAGACGTGATTGTTGTCAGCTGAAAGGACTTTAAGCTTTTAAGGTTAATATGACAAGTTTTAGGAGCCAATCCCAAACAAATAATGAGAAGGTTCGACATTTGTGGATCATAAGTTTGGAGATTTCTTTCAAAAACAGTGAATCTCTCATAGCTATATAGACCCTGCCCTACATCTGAAACTATGAATCATCAAATTCTCCTCTGAGCAATGCACATGACAATGACAAAGCAATATTTAATATTCTGAATATTTAAAATTTTCTATGATTGGATTTACCGCAAGCATAGCAATTGTCTCAGCTCCACCCTCCTGCCCTTGTGTGCCCTGGGGCAGTGTGATAGAGGTGTGGCTGTTGTCATACACAAAATCTCTGGAGTTCTCAGATTATTGAAAAGCACAGCCAAACCCAAACTCATCAAAGCCAAAGATTACAGATGAAATGTAAATGATTGAAAGTGACAAGTGAAAATGATTTCACAAAAGACTAAAAGTTTGAGAATTACAAATGTTTTGACTAAACAAATAAACAAATGTCCAATGTCTAAGAGGGTCATATCCACTGTTTTCATGACTTTTATTTCTCCAGTAACACCCTCTATAGTCTAAAGATTACAGTAGAACTAGTTTTTTCTGAAGAAATGTGATGCTTGGTTCTACCTTAGAAGGTGGTGTTTAACAAGACTAAAAATAAAATCAGGCAGGACTTGAAAACAAAAGCCTCCTGAGACATGGAGGGTGGCACCTTGGCACTTTCAGGTATATGTCATTGCCCAATTTGGAAGCTTTTAAATTTAACTTGTTTAACTCGTTAAACATGTTTATTTTGTGTTCTGCTGTCACACGTGTGTCTCAGCTTAAATATATTAATATCAAAGTTTGACTCTTTCACACAGTTTATTCTTAGAGAAACAAAACGATGGTATTTGAGCAGAATCCAGAAAGGTCTTGGTTTTACTAAAGTCAAACTTTACTAAGCTCTGCTCTGTTTTTTAACCTTTATTAACAGTTTAAATACAGAATTTCCAGACTTTGAGCAAGTATTTATCAGTAAAAAATTTATATTCCAAGAGTAAATTTGATTGAACAAATCTCAAACATGAGGTTTGTCCAAAGTACGGTTACTATAGTTTGAAAAATAGTGTCAAATTGGGTAAAATTCCAAATCAGGCAATGACCAACCCATTCAATTTCACAGCCCCTGAAACAAAATGCACTCAACAGAGATCATGTCACTCATTTTCTTCCTTTTAATAGTTCAAGTTTAGCTGCAGCAAAGTACTACACTTCTCGGCCTTCTTTGTGTCTCAGTCAAAGGTGTCAGTACAGCATAACAGGAGGGCTGGTCAGGTAGGGTCAGCAGATCCTGTGTCAGAGCAGTTTGAGGAGCGGAAAAGCCAAAAGTGTCCCTCCACTGTGTCCTCCAGTCCGGGCAGCAGCACCCAAGGGAAACCAGCCACCCTGTCCTTGGTTCTGTGCCATACTTTCTGTCACCTCCTTTTGATTTCATTTAAGTGAAGCTCTTCGAGGCTAGCAGTTGTAGCAGCTAATCTGCAGCCAGGGACCATATTTGGTTGCACTCACCACTGGTTTGGCTGGGTGCAGGCACTTAGCAACAAGGCTATCAATCAGCCTGTTACTAACGCTACCAGGAGCGACCACAGAAAAGCAGGCACCAGATTGATCTGTTATTAATGTTCATATCTTGATTTAGAGACAATATAGTGCAATAAAAATAGTATCATGTGGAGATTAGGTGGTTAATATGAATATTAACGAGCCTGACAGCAGCAGTTACAGAGAGAGGGGCCACTATTTTGGTCTTAAAATGTTTGTTATAGCATTAGCAACAGGTTTGCTTGACAGCATAAGTGCTAAGTGCCTGCCTCCTGACAAACCAGTGGTGCAGGCAGGAAGGGGTGTTACTTTCAACAGCCTCGCTGTTGATTGGCTCTTTGGTTGCTATGATACTCACACCTGGAATTCCAAATATGGAACTGGGCTCCAGATTAGCCACTATAACTGCTAGCCTTGATGAGCTTCATTTGGAGCCGAAGGGTGTGGGTGACGTCACAGTCACTTAGTCTACTTCTTTATACAGTCTATAGCCTTGTTTCCACTGGTGTGTTTGGGAGCGGATCGGTATGGGTTGCAAGTGTCTCAGGGGATACTAGCTCCCAGGGGGGTCTGACCCTTGAGGGAAGTAGCTCCCAGAGGGGGCTAGCACGATACGGATTGCTTTAACTAAGGTGTGCCCACACAGGAAACGAGACGATTGAGCAAGAGAGATCACAGACGCAAGTCGGCAAAAAGTAGATATAAACATAAAATAATATAATCTCACCAAACGCTGATTTGATGCCTTATTTCCAGTAGTGGCAATTTAAATGTTGAGCCGATATGCTCCTCATGTCAGGATTCCTGTTTTTTCCTGGTGTTCTTCTGTGCTGTCTCCGTGTGCCTGGAGCTGGGCGGACAATCCGACATCACCCTCACCAATGGTTTCCACCCACTTCTCGCCTGCAGCCCACTGCCAACCAGCTATAACCTCTGCAGTCAGACTCGGCTCATTCATCCACGCTGCCACATCGTCAGCTGTTCATCATGGTGTTGTATTGCTTGGCCTAGTTCATCTCATTGCATTTTTCCAATATACTTAGTTTGTTTTTTCATGTTTTCTTCAGACCCTGTTTTTGGGCAAGAACCACACCCACAGACCACCTCAGCCTCCAACCCAGCTCCCAGCACTTTGTCTTTTTGTTAATAAATCCTGTTAATTTTTTAGTTCACTTTTCTGCACGTTTTTGATTCACCATTTACAACACACATTACACACAAGCACCAATGCAACAGCTTTTTCCTGTTTATCATATGCATGTATAAATATCAAAAATTTGATATTTCTAGACGATAATGCATCTAACATGAGCCAATCCCAATGCTTTACATAAAGGGACATTAAAACACACAGTAGAGGCACAGAGAAGTGAAATAAATGCAGAAAAATCTGACGATAAACCAGAAGTCATTTTGTGTTTACACTAGCTTTAGCTTTAGCCAGTGACGTCAGTGTCTCACAGAGCAGAGCCCCGTCCCTCGACCCGGAGCATGAAGCATAGAAACACAACTCGGATGGAAGGAGTTGCACCAAGCACCCGCTCCAAGGTCCCAAGAGAACCATGCCAGTGGAAAAGAGGCTAATGATATGAATACACAGATATGTAGTAAATGGCCATGTTTTTATATAGCACTTTTCGACCTTCAAGGCACTCAAAGCACTTTACATCAAGGAACCACTCACCCATTCACACACAACAACAGCATTCATCTGTGGAATTGTACTGCCAACCTGTGGGTCAGTGGATCTGCCCGCTCTACCAATGATGTTTATGTCGAGAGCGTGATTCGAGCCACCAACCTTTGGATCAGTGGACAAACGCTCTACCAACTGAGCTACTGTCGCCCTACTTGGTCTCTAAAAATCCATGAATGTTTGATACATGTCCAGGAGGTTTAGGTGATCAGATTTCTTCCGTGCAGTGAACACACACAATGATCCCATTTTTTTCAGGTAATCTGATTTCTCTGCCCATGTAAAAGTTTCTGAATGACACTGCAGTTTCTCTGTTCCTCTGTCAGTGAGTTCCGTGGTACAGCATTGCCCAAAAACCAAAAGCTTAATGGAATATGGAAGTGTTGTTTCTGAACATGTGCTTTTACATAATGTGAACCGCAAAGGCCATTAAAGGTCGCTAAAGGTCATCTAGGCTTTAGTTTCTCATACAGACAGGGAAATATAGAAGCTTCCTGTGTGTGTCTGTGGCCTTAGTAACATTATTATTATTCCAATCATCAGATACATAGACAAAAGTGGGTAGTACTTTATCTTACTTTACATTTACTCAGTTGCATTTACTTGAGTAACTTTTTAAAGAAATTTTACTTTTCAGAGTACTTTTTAGCAGCATACTTTTACTTCTACTTCAGTATATTTTTATTGAAGTACTCTGGAGTAAAACTTGTGGTTCCTCTTTCCATTGTAAGTGTACACATGACAAAAACTTTATGTCGACAATATGAGATGATTTGAACATTTGTGTTTCGAGGGAGATTATCAGTGGTCTTGTATGTCTTCCATTTTCTAATAATTGCTCCCACAGTTGATTTCTTCACACCAAGCTGCTTACCTATTGCAGATTCAGTCTTCCCAGCCTGGTGCAGGTCTACA
>KN477241.1:16260-32005 GCA_000787095.1 Periophthalmodon schlosseri
GAGAGAGGGAGCGAGAGAGAGAAAGAGAGTGAGAGAGAGAGGAGGGACATCAGAGCCAGAGGAGAGAGAGAGAGAGAGAGAGGGAGATGAGGGACATCAGAGCCAGAGAAGAGAGAGAGAAAGAAAGAGAAAGAGAGAGAGAGAAAGAGAAAGAGAGAGAGAGAGAAAGAGAGAGAGAGAGAGAAAGAAAGAAAGAAAGAGAAAGAGAGACGCCGGTTATTTCTCTTCACTTCCCCAAAGGCTGGAATTTAGCACTAAGCTCACCTGTAGAGGGCGCACGTTTGGTCCTGGTAGATTTATAAACCTGACACAGAAGTTCTCCAGGCAGAAGGAGCACTTTATTAACTCTGTATATTTTGGTCATATTCTTTACCTTTTCCAGCCACACACAAACCGCGGGGCCGCTGCCTTGTTTCTCCTCATTACGACAGTGGCTCAGCTGGTAGAGCGTTTGTCCACTGATCCAAAGGTCTCGACATAAACATCACTGGTTGAGCGGTCAGATCCACTGACCCACAGGTTGGCGGTGCGATTCCAGCCTCCATAGATGATCACTGTTGTTGTGTACTTGGGCAAGACGCTTCACCCACCTCACCCTCAGTGTCTGTGTACACTGGTGTATGAACCAAGGTAGTTTTACCAATCAGCTCTGCACAATCGCCTCCCTTTTACTTAAGAGGAGCTCTGTGTAGGAGGACACCTTTAACAGCTGTTGGACCTGCTGCTTTTCCAATCCCCTGTTTCCTTCACGCTCCACCAGCACCATGTATCTGCCCAGTACACCTCCACCCCTCCACCTCTCCACCCCTCCACCCTCTCGCCCCTCTCTCCCTCTTCTCTGTGCCTATCTCTGCTCAGCTCCAGACCGGATAATGACTTTGGAAATCCCCGGGTCCAGAGGCAGTGCTCTCTGTGGGTTTGCTGGTTCTTCACTGCAAAAAATGAATAAATAGGTGAGTTAAAGGCGGTGTACCTGATTTTTAAAAACGTGAAAAACAGTCCTAGTCCATTTTAAACGGGTTGCAGTGGTGTGAAGTTATTCCTCACTTACCTTATGCATTCAGCGCATCCTAATTCACAGTGAAGAATTTATAATCTCTTTTCACAGCTCTCCGACACCAGAGCAAAGTTTTGCCGTAATGGTACAGCGTAGAACAGTAACAGGAAACAGTAGCATGCAAACGTGCACTTCCTGATTATCAGACCGTAAAATGGTTTCAAATTAGATGCAGATATTGCACAGTGGATTTATTTTGACCTCAAGAGCTGCTTCTACAGCACATCTGTACTGAGGTGAGACACATTTAGCTCAAACACATGAGGAAATGAGGTACAGCGCCTTTAACATGATGAACGTGAACATAATGATTATCTTATTTTTATTATATATATCATTATGATTATTATTTGACTTGTTTTAAAATTTCAGACTTGTCAATACACTGATTATTTCCAGCCAAATTTGACATAATAAAATTGCGGAGGTTTTTATGTTTCTATCTGATGTGACTATAGTTTCAGGCCTTACAACGAGTGAGGTTAAATAGAGTTTTATTTTATATTTCTGTTGTATTTTATATGTTTACACTGCAGAACTTAGTCCAGTTTTTTCACCAAAGTTGAAATAATTAAATGAATTCATTTTTTTATGTTTCGTGGTGAATCGAATGGTAGGTCCTGCATCCTGGATTGAACCGAATCCTGACGTTTCTGATTTGACAGAGCTCGAGTGTTTTGTAAAAACATCCAAAAATAAATGAAATGATATAGATGCTAAAATCGCTGTAAAGGTTCAGATCAGTGTTGTCGAGATGTTTAGATTTTGGAAAAGGCGCAGAAAAGGCTCAGAGCTGATGTCGAGTTTGAAACCACAGTAAGAACATAATGTCCTTTTAAACACACAGTAGTAGCGTCTTTAATATTCTCCTGCTGTTTTGTTTTTGTTCTGATTAAGATCAAGGCCATTTTAAAACTATTCAGGAAAGGTCCTATTTTTCAGTATTGGTACTTGTTCAAATGAGTATTTTGAAACAAGTTTTAATTATATTTAGTATTTGGGTATTGATGTTTTTTGTGTATGAAGTGTGATTCTTAGTTTAATACCAGTTTCCAAATCGTCTTAAAGTTGTATCCCACCTTCCACATGTTCTTATTTGACTGGTTTTATATCTGTAAACTGCGTCTACATCAGATTTCACAGCTCGTATAAAAAACCTTTCCTGGTCCAAGATTTTCCATTTTTCAATATAATTATGTTTTTCCGAACGCCAGGAATATCAGATCCGTTTATATTCTTTTCATCCAGTGAAGTCCAAGAACAGAGGAACTTCTGTGCCATTAAAAATACAGCCCACGTTTGTCTTACTCTTTCTTATGCAGGGCTATAGACCAGACCTATTTCTGCACTGAGTGCTATATGCTAACCTAGAATTAGCCCACAGAGTCAGAGCTTATTTTTGTGGCTTTTGGAGAGACCAATGAGATTTGGAGAGGTCGAGTTTGTGTAGAGGGACAAGAGTGAAATAGTACTGCAGGCTTGTACGGGAAATGTGGAAACACTTTTAGATTGTATATATTTTCGCAATTTATAAGTTTTATTGGAGAGACCTGACCTGACCTGCCAGAGGTCTGTGTAACCCCTCAGTCATCCAGGTATGATCCACAGTAAAAGAACTGAAGAACTGAAGAAGCGTTTTGGATGAGCAGCCAAACGTCTTCACTCTAAAACTTTTAGTCCAGTTACAGAATACAATTTTACTATTAGCCAGAGATCTTCATTTTAAAGTGAAAACACTACTACTAACTACATCTACTTTTATAATTCAAATTGCATAGTGATAATTAGAATGATTTTGTTGCTATGGTAATCTATATTGAAGCAAAAGCAAAGCCATTTTTGGCCAATTAAAGGGCACAAATTTTTTTTGGAAAACTGATCTCGCCCCAGTAAAGATATATTATCTTGTATGAGAATCAAGAAGTGTGCACTTAGCATGCTAGTTGATGTTAGCATTACCGTGACCGCAAACTCTGGCCTCTGAAAGTTGTGAAAAGTGCTTATAAACTCATCATGGTGAATAATTAGGACTAGGGCTAACTTTGGACCACTGCAAGCAGTTTAAAATGAACTAGTTCTGTGTTTTATATTTTTAAAATCAAACATATCAAATAATAAGCCACATAGACTATATATAAATGAACATGGCTAACCTGCTAGCCGCCGCGTTCCAAATAAGAAGTGTGCATGGGTGCGCTTCCAACTCCAACGACTCTGGCTCCAATTCACTTTACACTGAAAAACTGTGGTCCCCCTGGGGTTTTTATTTCTCTATTGTGTCCGTAAATCAAGATATGAACATTAATAACAGACAAATCAGGCGCATTCTTTCCCCGAGGTTGCTCCCGCCAGTGTTAGCAACAGGTTTGATTGCTCAGCACCCGCTCCCTGCTAAACCAACAGTGCGGGAAGGGGCGTTACCTTCGACAGCCTTACTCCGGATTGGCTCTTTGGTTGATATGATACTTGCGGTCAGAATTCCAAACGTGGAACTCGGCTCCAAATTGTCCCCTATAACTGCTCGAGTCTCAATGAGCTTCATTTGACTGGAGCCGAACGCTGTGGGTGACGTCGCACTCACTCAGTCCACTTCTTTATACAGGCTGTGATAGGCCCATGATGCATAGGTCTGTCTGAATACCAGGAGAAAAAGGTTGGATGAGGACACAGCTCTTTGTGGCTCTCTTGTTCCTACGTACCTCAGAAATAAAAATGGCGTGATCCCAGGCCAGTCTTTAGCATTCCGTGTGAAAGCCGTCAATCACTAATACTAACGCCGCACTGGAAAATGCATCGCCGGGGCCAATACAAGCTCCTGCTGCATGTGTTTCTGTTTGAATAGGCTCCAGTCTGCATGTGCTGGTCTGTTTGATGTACATGTAATTTTGGGTTTATCGCAGCCTCCTTCTACTCAGAGATATTTAAACAATGTGGTTCAGTTTTTTGGATGAAATTCAGTTCACTTCAAGAAAACGTAAACTAGACTAGACCAGTCGAGATGTCACAGAAAATCTGTTATGTTTATAGACGAGGCAATATTGAACTTTTTGTCCTAATTTTTACTATACAATGGGGCATCAGTGGCTCAGTTGGTAGAGCGTTTGTTACTGAGCCGAAAGTGGGCAGTTTGAATCCCGCTCTTGACATAAACATCACTGGTAGAGCGGTCAGATCCACTGATCCAAAGGGTGGCGGTGCGATTCCAGCTCCCCCAGATGAATGCTTTGAGCCCTTTGAGAGCCTTGAAGGTGGAAAAGTGCTGTATAATTCCAGCTCCCCAGATGAATGCTTTGAGCCCTTTGAGAGCCTTGAAGGTGGAAAAGTGCTGTATAAAAATGTGGCCATTTACTGTGTTACAACAGAAACCTTTGAACAACTTTGAATATTTGGACAAAATTAATTTTATCTGCCCCCATCTGTATTAAACATTATTGGCCGATAGAATGTGGTGATGTCATCTGAAACTCACCAATAGAACAGTACTTTGTTATGAGTATAAATAATAAAGATCGACCTCACACAGCAGCTTTTTTCTGCACAAACTGGTGATAGTGATTATCTTTGTGTTCCCTGTTCCCTCTGCTCTGTGCTCTGTGCACTGTGCCCTGGTTCCTCTTCTTACTTTAGGATTACAGAATTTTATTTCCCCTTTGCTGTCTCTCTATAATATTCCACGTCGGCTCTGTTCAACGGGGACTGAGATATTTAATCATGACTAACAACAGCATCAAACCAACCGCCTTCAATCAGACCTGCGCCAGTGTCCTGCACTGATGGAGTAGAGAGAGAGAGAGAGAGAAAGAGAGAGAATGGCTGTGTTGGTGTGGCGAGAGAGAAAGAGAGAGAAAGAGAGAGAGAGAGAGAGCGAGAGAGAGAGAATGGCTGTGCTGATGTGGAGAGAGAGAGAGAGAGAAAGAGAGAGCAGGCTGTGCTGGTATAGAGAGAGAGAGCAGACTGTGCTGGTGTAGAGCGAGAGAGAGAGAGAGAGGCCTGTGCTGGTATAGAGAGAGAGAGAGAGCAGACTGTGCTGGTGTAGAGCGAGAGAGAGAGGGCTGTGCTGGTATAGAGAGAGAGAGAGAGGCTGTGTTGGTGTAGAGAGAGAGAGAGAGGGTCTGTGCTGGTGCGGAGAGAGAGAGGGGGGAGAGGGGCGTGAGGCTGAGGTCTGCGTGCTCAGAATGCAGGAACCATCACTGCTGTAAGATGCATGTAACAGCTCACTGATCAGCAGCAGGTACTATTGTGTTACAGAGAGAAGAGGAGGGGAGGAGGGGAGAGGAGAAGAGGGGGAGAGGAGATGAGGGGAGGAGGGGGGAGGAGAGGAGGAGAGGAGAGGGGAGGGAAATGCATGTGGCCAAGATTTAATGTGGGTTTGGGCTTTGTTAAGGTTGGTAAAGGAAAAACAGATATTAGACAAACAAAATAAGTGGAATTAGATGAGAAATGGAAAAAAATATTCAAACATGGATAATACAGCAGGAGATAAGCATTTCCACAGAAAGACGAGAGTTAAATTAGAGGCGCTGATTTTTACTGTTTTAAAATCAATCAATTAGTTGATTTTAAATGGTTTGCAATGGTCCAAAGTTACTTCCAGACACCCTAATCACTCACAGCAACGAATTTATAAGCTCTTTTTACAATTCTCAAGAGGCCAGAGCGGAGTTTTGCCATCACAGTACTGCTAACAAAAACCAGCATGCTAACAGCGCACTGAGCTGTCAAACACTGAGCTGGTTTTACAATATATAAGTAACACTGAACCCCCAAACCTGTTTCAGCAACGCCAAAGGAGCTCACACATCGCTCTCAAAAATTAAAATTTCAGTTATTTTAAAATGCCACATTTAAAAAGCTTTATCTCTTCTTACCATCGTTTACACTGGCTCCTCTCCTGCACTTACAGCAGCGACATTCAAGCCGTTGTGTTCATGTGTCTCAGCTTCTTGTTTAACCCTGGAGAACACACGGGGTCAGATTTGTCCGCAGCCAATTGCTGCTACCCAAAATGAACAAACAAAAAAAATATGTCAAATTTAACTTCAAAAGCCCAGAGTGCCACTTCTGGCCCCTGCATAGAGACACCTAGTGGATGAATATTGAACTAAAATGAGCCAGTGGTAGAGTGGTAGTGATTTTGGATTATGGCCTTGTGTTCTTGTTTCCATTGGTCAAAGTGTGTTTGTACATTTGAAATTCAGTTCTAACATGCAACAAATAAAGCAAAAAAGAACATTGTCTCATTGTATCTGTGTGGTTGACTGATTATTTTCCTAAATTTAAAATAGTTTGCATTGACAGTGTTTGTTATTGTGATTCTTTGAAATGATACGCCTAAAGCCCAATGGGTCAAATTTGACCCTGATCCTAAATTAGGGAACAAAGGGTTAAAATTGAAAAAGTGGATATTTCAGTGTTCAGTGAACTTATAGCAGTAATTTAATGCATTGTTCATAATTTTCCAAAGAAGAAAAGGGTTCTTGGGTTCTCCAGGGTTAAAGGTGACATTTTGAGAACCATTCACCATTCAAAAGATATAACATTTAGTATAACATTATTAATCGCTATAGCAACTGTCCCAATTCAGACACCCAGCTATTGTTTTTTTTCTCCATTCCAAACAGTGCCGTAGTGACCAGACTTACACCACTTGCACAAAGTAATTCAAGGTGATGTTTTTGGGTTACCTCGACCTAAAATCCACTTTCAGACCCCAAATCTCAAACAGATGATTCAAATCAGCGTCTCCCCTTCAGAGCGGCACGATTTATGCCTCTGTTCTTTATGAAGAGCCACTCACCACACGGGGCATCTGAATGACAATGCTTTAGCCATGTGTCGCCCCATCTGGCCCCTGCCGCCTCCGCCATCCTGGACCCCACTTCACAGGTTACACCACTCACTTCAGATTATTACATCTAAAATTCACTAAAAATCTTGCCTAGTTTTTAAGGTTTTTTTAGGTGAAGTTTATAAATTTTACTTCCTTGTTGGACATGGGCAGATCTGATCAGTGTAGTACTTAATTTTGTTACTTAAGTGAAAGTACAGATACTGGAGCAAAAAAAATACTCATGTAAAAGTACAAGTATCACATGAAAAAAATCAACTTAAGTAAAAGTGTTAAAGTATCTGTTAAAAAAATGTACTTAAAGAGTAAAAAGTAAAACTATTTCACACATTTTCAGATCTTATAAAGCTTCAAATGTAGTGATTTGGATAAATATTTGAGCTGAATTTTGTTCAACAGAAACAACTGAATCGATCGCTTTTTTCTAGCTGTTTTTATTCGTATATTTTTGTTTGCTCAAATTATGAACGTGTTAAAAATAAACCCTCAGCCTTTTCAGCAGGTCTCACACAATAATAAAAAATACTTTTACTTTTCAGTCCAGTTCAAAAATGTAGTGGAGTAGAAAGTACAGATACCTGCTCTCAAATGTAGTGAAGTAAAAGTAAAAAGTATCCGCTGTAAAATGCACTTAAGTAAAGTACAGATACCTGAAATGTTTACTTAAGTGCAGTACTTTACCACTTTTACTTTTCTACGTTTCACCACTGGATTTGACATACGCTGAGATAATTCCATGTCTGTTGCCTAGCGACCATAATGTAAACAAGGGCCTATTGTGTAATTGTCTGAATTACACAATAGGGATGATTAGACTAATAATAATAATTACCACCTTTGTTTTGTTAAATGAAGGTTTAAACTGTGAGAAAAATGCCTTTCTCACGCGTAACTTGTCCCAGTTTTTGATTCCTGTTACTTCCTGTATTTTTGTACTACTCCTATTTTTTTCCCATAACCTGCCACATGACTGATGTAAAACTATGATGAATATTGACAGGTATCTACACGTTTACAAGTCATAATTAGAAAAACACGAAAACCTGTCGTGTGGACTTTAACTTCCTTATTAAGACGACCTCATTGGACCACAGGCGGCTTTCGCTTTACAAAACACAACCCAGTGCAAACAAGGGTCAACCCTCCCTCCCTTTCTCCCCTTCTCCCTCTCCATTCACTTTGAACTATAGCTGTATTCTTGGCTGCCATCTTGAGGCCCTGCTGTTATGACTGGACGCGCTGGGGGCCCCCACAATGCATTGCTGTCAGGAAATGAATTGTAATTCCATTTGGTGGACAAGTATCCATCTGAACAGCTCCATTTGTGTCACTCTGGATGTATATGTTTCTTGAATGAAGCCTCAGGGGTCAGATCATTTCAGCTGACCGCTCCAGAGTCGTTTGTCCAGAGATGGCTGTGGGCGCTCGCTGTTTTTGAAAGCGTTTTGATACAGGGCCGAATGCAGCTGTTTGTATGAGGCTTTTACGATTCAGGATTTCAGTGAGAGGTTCTAATCTCGCAAACAGCACCTGGATTTTTAACTTGTGAAAAAATGAACCAATTCTACAGTGCAAATATCAGAGTCCTATGTTCTTAACCTTTCAACCGACCTCCTCCAGTACCACCTTAAACCAAACAGACAAAAAGGTGGATGGATCGTTGGCCACCTCCTCGTCTTTATGGAAATGTTGAGCAGTAATTCACATCATGGCTTTAAATTTATCTAAGTTCATTTGTTTATTTAACAGGACAATGTACACTCACATAATGTCACAATAAAGATGCTAGTCCCACATTCAGGTTTAGGAAGTCACTGTGGAGACAAAGAATGCATGTTTTTAATGATATTTTAAGCAGTAAAAACATGTCATTGGATAAATGCAAAATGCATATGTTTAATGCAATACAGTGGTACATTTCAGGCTAAGTGATAACATCTCCATAGAGACAAGTAGGTGTCTGCCCCTCCGCCACAAAGGTTACACAGTGCCATGTCTTAACTAGGGCAAACAAACCTGGAAAATACTGCTAAAGAGCTGCTTTATAAACAGTCAACGACTCCGGCTCCATCGACTCTGGCTCAAATTCACTTTACATTGAAAAACTATTATACTATTGTAACTATAATAGACCCAAAAAATATAGAAGGTACTAAAATTCAAAATAAGTAGCAAAAGCGACTGATGAGAAAAACACACAAAACCTCAAAATTACAACTATGCCATTTTTAGCCAAAACAAGGAGTTTCCTGGGGAACTCCCCAATAAAACATGAGCAAACATTAATAATGACCCGGTTTAAGCCGGTGGTCTTTGAGGAAGGGAGGGGCCGTCTGCGTGAGATCAGATACGAGGTAATAGAGCCACGCTGGTCTGTGTTTAAGCACATGTGTGAGGTCACAGATAAGTCCACGCTAATGTGAGCGTGTTAGCATAGCGCTATTAGGATTAAACAGGCTTTAGCATGTATGAGTAGACATGATATGAGCAGACCTCGAGGTTTGCTTTTTAACAAGCCACTGGAACGTGAAATCAGGAGTCCAAAACCAGAGTTTTGGACTGGTGCCTTTAACTCTGCCTTAAAACTAATTTCAAATGAAAACCTTTTGATTAATGAAACTTTAGGTAACGTGTGGTCTCAGGATAAAGCTCAAGTCAGTGTATTTTTGTCTTTTTGTATTTTTGTAAAGCGCCTCACAGGGCTAACACAGGGCTAACACAGGACTAACACAGGGCTAACACAGGGCTAACACAGGGCTAACACAGGACTAACACAGGGCTAACACAGGGCTGTACAAAACTGTGGATTTCACCAACAGAAAGTTAGTAAATCAGACAGTGAAACAGTCACTGGTCAATATCAAAGTGCCATAGTTTCAGCACATATTCCATTGTCAGGACATGGATTTTTACAATGAGGCGACAGTGGCTCAGTAGGTAGAGTGTTTGTCCACTGATTCGAAGGCTGGTGGTTCAAATCCCACTCTCGACATAAAAACATCATCGGTTGAGCGGTCACATCCACTGACCCACAGGTTGGCGGTGCGATTCCATCTCCCACAGATGAATGCTGTCGTTATGTCCTTGGGCAAGACACTTAACCCACCTCGCCACCAGTGTCTGTGTGCACTGGTTTAAGAATGTGCGTGTGAATGGGTGAGTGGTTTCTCGATGTAAAGCACTTTGAGCCTTGAAGGTGGAAATATAAAAATGCGATGGTGAACTACAATATAATCCCATTTATAAGTATGCAGTGGTTTAAGGCGTTGTACATGTGGTTGTCTCTACCTTCTCTCCCCCATTTCACCCCAAGCCAAAAATAAAAAAAATCTAATCTAAAAGTTATATGAAGAAATAAACTACTTATTAAATGTGTTTCCAAACAACCATGTATTAAAGAAGACATTTAGCAGAAGCACTGAGTTTCAACCCAATTAATTTGCTCCAACTGTCATTATCAAGTTATGTTTGTTGCAAAAAATCAACGTGCTGCCTCCAATTACTCATAAACACTCCAAAAATCTTTCTTTTTAACCATAAAACGCTAAAATAAATAGCCTTTCACCTGTCTCCATTACGCTACCTTTGTGCTAACCTGATCGTCCTGCCTCCTGTCATTAGATGCTATAGCAGTCCAAGCCCTTTGACCTCACGCTAGCTGTAATTACCCGCTACTGTCTCCAATCAGCAGTTTCCCTGACAGCGCCCCCTGTCATCCTCATTGTGCGACTTCACCACTATGATTATTGGCTGATTGGGGATGATCGGCCCAATCGATTTTTACACCGCTGTAATCAATCAGCGGCTCACCTGATCCATGGCTGTCCTTGGGTCCGTGTGACCTTCATCAGAGCGGCGGGTGGTGGTGGGTCTGGAGGGCTTTGGATTGGCTTTTTATTCAGTGGAAAAACCAAAAACAACATGAGGTTAAGATTTTTGGTTAAATTGGGGTTTTAGAGAAATGTTTCGATGGCGTTTCCTCATCAAAAACACACCTGGAGTGGTGTTTTGATTGACTTGCTGTGGAGGGTGAAGCTAGCAGCAATTTCTTTTAACTTTGTCCATCAAACTCCATCTTTTAATCAGTCTGTGAGGGTAGCCATGGAGCTTTTTTCATACTAAGGTCATTAAAATTCATTATATTTTTCCATGCTCTTTTATGCCAAAAAATATGGAAAGAAAGTGGATTCAGAAAGTCTGATTGATAACATCATCATAATAATAATATGTATGGGGATATTTTTAACTAAACACGCAAAGACTTAAACTTGTCTTTACTGGTGGAGGGTTCATCACCTGCTTGTCTCCTTGGAGATGTTATTGTTTTACCTGAAATGTTCCACAGTATTGGATCAAATGCTTCTAACTGGGGTGACAGTAGCTCACTTGGTGGAGTGTTTGCCCACTGATCCGAAGGTTGGCGGTTCGATTCCTGCTCTTGACATAAACATCACGGTCAGATCCAGCTCCTACAGATGAATGCTGTTGTGTCCTTGGGCAAGACACTTAACGCCCCTCGCCCCCAGTGTCTGTGTACACTGGTGTGTGAATGTGTGTGTGAATGGGTGAATGGTTCCTTGATGTGAAGTGCTTTGAGCCTTGAAGGTGGAAAAGCGCTATACCATTTACCAACTCAATAGAGACAAGAAGACAACGCAACTAGGGCAAGTTATGAATCAGATCTGTGGAGAGGCGACCCTGCTCAATCAATGATATCAAGTACCTGTAAATGAATAAATATATAATACTGTAGATAGGTTTAATGCCATTCTGGAGAAGAGTCTAGGCAAAGCAAAAACCTCTCCATGGAGACGAGCAGATGGTACACCTCAGTAGAAAAGTTCCACAGTGCACCTTTAAGTAAAATCATATCTAGCAATGGATATAATAATAATAATAATAATGCAAACAAATGACGCATGGAGGAAGTTGGAGGAGGTTTAACAGGTAAGGCAGTGCAAGATTGTGAAGGGCTTTCTACGTAACAAGAAGGATTTTATATTTGATGCAGAATTTGAGGAAGCCAGTGGTGTTGACAGAGGGTGTGGGTGATGTGGTCAGAGTAGAATCAATATGAAATAGTATGAATATTCTGAAGATGAAAATAAGCAGATCTGATGATATTGGAGATTTGAGGAAAGAATTTTTAAAATGGTGTTATTTTTATTCCAAGAACCAGACAGCAGGAGGCGCACTTCACATGACCCACAGACCACATATCTGGAACGGTTTAGAACATATTTACTCCGTTCATTGTGTTGGTCTGTTTACCTAACTCTATTACACCTCACAGTCAGTGATCTGGAGTCAACACGAGCCAGAGCACACAGCCCGTCTACATGTGGGCAAACAGAGACACGAGATGTGACCTTATTACGCTGGAGATGGGGTAATTAGCAGACCACCAGCAGCAGATCTCATCCGTCTGGAGCTTCATGTTACGGGGAGAACACTGCATAATCTCCAGTTACATGATTGACTTGTTTTGTGCAGAGCAGCGGCAACAGCGGAAGAGACTGAAGAGGCTGAAGAGGCCGACTGAGCGCCGATCGATCCTCATATAAATACATAGTGTACAGTAGGAGACCCCACGGTCTGATTGGCAGGAAGCAAAGAGCTCGGGTTACTGATAAAGTGTCCTTGAAATGCAAACGGGACTGAGTAAGACTAATGAAGAGTGGACATGAGTAGGTGATGTATTTATAACATGGTGAGCGGGGATGGGAACGATATTGTGATATTTTTATTCATGTGTTTCAAGGGCCTGTACCTAATTTTAATTTAAAGGCCCATATTACACAAAATGGACTCTTGTGAGCTTTAAGTCATGTTAGAATGTTGTTCCCTCCTCAAAAACAGACCTGGAGTTGTGTTTTGTTTCATTCACACACGTTTGAGTAACCCTTTATTATTAGTCTGTCTACGTCTCCAAAGCTCAAAATGTCCTGTTCCACCTTGTGATGTCATGAAGTGGTAGTTTTCAAGTCAACAGCTCCTTTTACCTTTAATTCAGTAGAGACTGACGATTCCTGGGGTGAAATCATCCAAACGATTCTAGTGAAAGTTTATGGAGTTTAAAAACACAATGGAGCACTTCCTGTCATTACCACACGACATCCTAAGGTGGAACAGAGTGTTTTCAGTTTGAGAGAAGAACTCAAAAACTCACAAAATGTTGAACCTGATCATTTCTATCAGTGACTAGACCCAAGATGTCACTGTGTTACAACATAAATCTGCATTTGAACAAGACTCACTTTAGCTGCCCCCATCTGTGTTAACATTAAAATGCTGTGATGTCATCTGAAACACAGCAATTTAGTTTATAGTAAAAAAAAAAAAAAATGCAAAATTGAATACAAAAATAACATGAACAAAAATTGAAAAAAGCCCATTAGCCAGAATGAACCTGTCTATCAAAGAAAATCACAAAACAGAATTCTATCTCTACAACAAAAGTATAAATGAGCTCTAACCCGGCATTGTAATGATCCGCAGAAACGAGCCCATCTCCAGCTCCATGTTCAAACCATCATCATCAAATCTCAAACTTATTCCACCGCTTCACATGCTCTTAGTTTGTCTGAAAAACCCATTTAAAATCCCCATTGGCTCCTGTTATCTGCCCCCTGATAGCACAAAGAGTGGAGGGGATTGCTGTTTGCTAGACTATCGCAAAGTTGCTTATCTGCGTCGCACTGAATGGAAATGAACTGCCATAAACCCGGTGCTGTGCTCGCTGTTGTTCCTCTGGGTTCTCAAAGGGTTAATGACGTTTCGCTCGAGATGGCTGCCGAGAGGTCAGGGAAGGTCATTGTTTTTTTGCGAGCAGCTCGTCGGTTTTTCCAGGACTGACTGAATATACAGGAGTAAACAGGTCACTAGCGTTAAACTTAGTACAAGAGCGGATCCAGAAATGCTTCACAGCTCCTATATTACACAAACATGACTCTTGTGAGCTTTAAGCCATGTTCTACTGCTTTTACCTCCTCAAAAATATACCTGGAGTTGTGTTTTGTTTCATTCACACATGTTTGAGTAACCCTTTATTATTAGTCTGTCTACATCTCCAAAGCTCAAAATGCTCTGTTCCACCTTGTGATGTCATGAACTGGTAGTTTTCAAGTTAACAGCTCCCTTTACCTTTCGTTCAATAGAGTTTGGCAATTCCAGGACTGAAATCATCCAAATGATTCTAGTGAAGGTGTATGGAGTTTAAAAACACAGTGGAACACCTTCTGTATTACCACATGACATCACAATGTGGAACAGAGTGTTTTCTGTTTGAGAGAAATTCACTTTCTATTGAAAAACTGTGGCCCCTCTCTCTGTAACTGCTGCTGTCAGACTCGTCATTTTGGTCTTAAAATGTTCGTATTAACCCTCTCTACATGATCCTGGTGTTTTTATTTCGCTTTTGTGTCCGTAAAGCAAGATATGAACATTAATAACAGACAAATCAATCACAAATCAGTCTTATAGAAACTGCCAACCCTGACGTTTAGACCTGCACGTGATCTGAAATACATGTGGATCTAGTATTTGTTTGTTAGTTCAAATTCCTGTCCTGTTTTTGTGAATTCTCGTGGACATGTTTAAAATAGAACTTTGAACAGAACCCATTATTAAAACATAAATCGCAAATCTAATCTTAAAGCTCGTCCCCACACGCCACACCGCACACCCCACACATGAAACCAGAACGCATGTGGTCACATATTACTATTGACTGCAGAGGTGTTTGGCTGGAGAGAGGGACCTGGGAAAATGGGAACGCTCTGGGGTCTAATTTGTCCGAGGGGGAATTTTTCTATGCCGATATTTTTCCAATTGTTGTGAGGCACAGCTGAGGGGAATGGCTCAAATGTGGTGTTCGTATTAGAAAAGTATTGATCCAGTCCAAACAGGTGAACTGGAGATTGGCGGTGAATTAACGAGTGCACCTCATCAGTTAGTTGTGTGAATTAACCTTTTATTAAATGGGAGAGGTAGGGGCCGATTCAAATTCTTACCCAGATGGTGAATCAATATAATGTACGTAGCATTTAAAATTCCAAAAAAGCATTGGTTCATTTGAATGGTATGGCTCCTGGTGTAGAGAACGCAGCAGTTTAAATCAGGCTCCTGAACCAGCGATGGGAATCACAGAGTCCCTCACGATTCGATACGATACTCGATACATGGCTCACGATTCGGCAATGTCATCATTTTGAAATAATCACTATAGTCTACATGATACTGACTTGAACAAGGCAAGTCTAGGGGCTCTCATTGGGTCTTCCTGTATAAGTAAAGATACTTCAATATTTTTAAGAACCACATACATTTTAAAAACATGATTTTGTCTGTTAAACCTCAACCTGCACTAAGGCAATCTGAAATGCACATTTTAATCCAAACAGTGAATATGTCAGATGTTTTGGATAAACAAGTTGCTTTCTCTAAACTATCGATTCAGAATCAGGAGGGAGCCGTTTTCCTCTGTTTCTGTGACTCTTTGGAATAATTTGTCAACAGAGATTCTAACCTGCAGTTTTCAAATGTTTGTACGTTTGACAAAGAAGTGGCTGATTTCTAAACATGTGTGTGCGTGTGTGTGCGTGTGTGTACGTGTATGTGTGTGTTTGTGTGTGTACGTGCATATGTGTGTACATGTGTGTGCGCATGTTTGTGTGTGTACCATACCAGAGCATACCAGACCATACCGGACCATACCATACCACATCGTACCATACCACACTATACCACATCATATGATACCAGACCATGCCAGACCATATCAGACCAGACCATACCACATCATTTGATACCAAACCATACCATACCAGACCATACTACAC
>KN477242.1:6395-30899 GCA_000787095.1 Periophthalmodon schlosseri
CGCTCATCTGTCTCACTGGTCCCTTTGGCCTTGAGCTGCTGAATTCTTCTGAACCTCTCTCTTAGCGTGACTCTCCGCAGACCCCCTCTCCGGGGGATGCAGTCAGAACCCTCCGGTCGCCGATAGCGACGGTGCCGCTGCTGACTACTGCCCTCTTGAGCCAAGGAGTCCGTAGTGCTCTCTGCTTTTGTGTTACTCTCTCCTTCATCCTTTGAGCAGCTCACAAGTTCTGTATTTATGCTACTTTTACTACAACTGGCCTCATCTGTGATTTCCCTGATTAAATCTGTGGGACTTGATGTCAAAATCTTTCGTGGAACATCATCTTCAGCATAAAAAGGGCCACATAAGTCCCCTAGGTCTCTGTAGTTTCCTGGTTTTCCACAAAGGCTACAGTTTAGACACCTGTCCATCAGTGCTTTATTTAATAAAGGTCCCTGTAACATAGCTGCAGTGTGCGGCACCCCCTTGGCCACTGTAAAAGGATTCTTCATTCTAAGTATGCCCTTTTTTCTTCTTCTCTGAAATACAACGGCGTCCTCAGGCTTGTTGACAATAGCACACCAAGATGAAAAGTCTCGGGAGTTGCTAAGTCGCACATATGGACAGAAAGACAGTTTGGAGTTTTGTGAGACTGGTCTGCGTCTGAATTTTTTCACACAAATAGTTTCATTCTGTTTCTCTGATACTGTCACTACAGGACCTACAATACATGGCTCCTCCTCTTTTTCCTTACTGTCTCTGTCCCTCTGCTCCTTCTCCTCCTTCTCTCTCTCCTCTTTCTCAGCCTGCTCACAGCCTGCTGCCCTCACCACAGCCTCAATAACCTCCATAGCGTCTTTCATCCCTGGCTTTGGCCCTGGTTTTCTGTGGAGCTTTGTTGGCTTCTCTGGCATGTGCTCTGTTGATGTTTTCCCTCTCTTTCTGCTGCCCTGACTCACTGATGGTTTTCTGCCTCTCTTGGGTTTCTCTGTCAGCTCTGAGCTGCTCACCTGCACAGGTTCAGTGACTGTGCTTAAAGGCACATGTGCTGTAGAGTCTGCGGCCCTCTGTTCAACCTGCTCTTGCTGCTCTGTTTCAACCTTGCCCTCAGCATTAGCCTCACTTACTGCCTCTGCCACTTCCTTTCTTTTCTTCCTCCTTTGTTTCAGGTGCATCTCGTGGTTGTTTTTAATAGCCCTCTGCTTTGCTAGTCTTGGCGTTGTAACTATAAGGCTTTCTGTTTCCAAAGCTGCTTCTGTGCTCTCCACTATTGCCCACCTCTTCTTCTTTGCTTTGACAGGTTTACTAGGGACACATGCTGTTTCTTGTGTCCCCTCTGCCCTAACTTCTAGATTAGTTGAATTCTGTTGTGTGCTTGGCTCTTCTGTCTGTGCAACGTCATTTCTATCATTCTCACTATTTTTCTCCTCTGTTACCCCCTGATCTATCTGAGATTTAGTGTCCTCCTCCACTTTGAGTGGCATTTCTTTTTCTTTAACTTCAGCTTCTTTGATATCTGTGTTTTTTACTTCTTCCATAATGTCTGCAGCGTTTGGGATCATTTCAGTGCCCTTAATTGAATTCTGAGAGAGTGCCTTAGATGCCAACTCATCTGTTAAACTGTCTGGCTGAAGGATTTGCTGCTTCTTTGAGCCAGGAGATGTCATTTTTTGAACCAAGGCCTCATATTTTTGCCCCCTGCCTTTTCGAGGGGGTAGTACTTTCGTTTTGGTAGGGCAGTGTGCAGGCGCGTCACTATTATCAGTTTCGTTAGTTGGAGAGGTACTTGAAGAACACTTATTTTGTGAGGCTTGTCTTCTTTTTGACGGCCTGGTGGTTACTTCTTCTGCTATAGAAACATCCTCCTCTGCCTGTGCAGCTTGTGGTGTTCCACGTCGTTTGGGTTTAGGACCCCGTTTTTTCTTAACAGGAATAGAGGGATGCGGGCTATTGGTCTTTCTCTTTAGTGATGTGGTATTATCAGTATTGATGTCTGGAGGTGGATCCATGGGTTTAGGTGGTTCAGATAATTCAGCTGGCACATCTGTAGTTTTTATATCAGGGAGAGGATTCAAATTTTCTTCTTCTGTTAAAGTCGCTTCCACTTTCACATCACTCACTCTCAGTTCTGCAGTCTTGACTTCGACAGTTTCCTCGTTTATTTTTTCTTTTGTTGCTTTTTCCTGGGAGGGCTTTCTGGATCTCAAAACCATATTTTTTGTTGCTCTTTGCGGCGCTTTTACTTCTGTTTTCTCTTCAGCATGCGCTGGTTTCACAGGTGGATTTTCTGCTGATGCTGCCTCCAGAAGTGCCCTCTTTCTCCTGCTCTGCATTCCCTCTGAAGGCTGAGCCACTTCCTGTGTGTTCTTGGCTTTTGACCCTGATCCTTTAGGCCGGCCCACTGTGGTCTTAGCAGAGGGGCTGTCGGAGGGCTTTGCAGGAGGAGCATCTGTGGGTGGGAGAGCCTCTTCAGGCGTAGGCTCTGGGTTAGGGGCATGTTTAGAGCCTGGTTTGGGACCAGGTTTCACACGTGGCTTGGGTCCTGGTTTTTGTTTAACTGTAATCTCACCTTTTGGTGGGATCTCTGGTTCAACTAGTGCCGGTTTTTGGATAGATTTTGGTGCAGGCTTGGTGGATGGTTGCACCCGTGGTTTTGGACTGGGTTTTGTTCCTGGTTTGGGCTTTGGGCCTGGCTTGGGGCCTGGTTTTCTTTTCAGAGGAGGTTTATCTTTGGGAGATAACTCTGGAGCATTGAATGAGCGCGTGCACATTCTTGAGGAAAAAACATCAGTTATTATTTTAGCTGCAGGACTGACATTAGACTCTGGATGCATGAGTTCTGTTTGATCTGAAATCAGTCCTGTTTTACTCATGGGCATGCAGGGCTTTTGAGAAGACGGCACTGACTCCTCTCCCTTCTCTCCTTCTGTTTCTAAACTGAGCTGTCGCCTCAGCCCTGACCCTGAATGCATTCTCCTCCTGCCTCGTGTGTGCTTTCGTCCATAGGTCCTGGGCTGAGCTGTAGGGGCCAGAGGCTCTGGTTTGGTGGAGGGGGTCACAGCACTGGCACAGCTGATGCCCGGCTCTATGTCCTCATCCCCTTTCTTAGGTGAGGGTGGGGTGTCTGCCCATGAGGGGGCTGAGGGAAGTATGGACTTCCCCGGCAGTTGTGGTGAGTCTGGTTCTAGCACTTTAGCGTCACTATGATCCATGTGATCTCGGGCATGTGCTGGGACAGGGGCAGCTTTGTCATTGAGCGATGAAAAGACTGGCATGGCAGATTCGGGCTGAGGAGCAGTGTCACCAATAGCTGTTTCTCTAGAGGAAACATCGGCAGCTGTGTTCAAATGGACCGGAGCAAACTCTTCTGGATGCTCTGGAGTTCCTATCCCCTCCTTCACTTCCACATCTTTGCTATCTTCAGCAGACAGTGGAGGGGATAGTGTCTGTGGCTCTTCTTTCTGAATGCCCCCCTCCTCACCTCCCTCCTCTTGATGTTCTGCCTCTGTTTCTCTGCTCTCCTCCTTCTGAGTAATGTCTTCCTCCTCCATTCTGGGGGGTGGAGAGGTGTTTTCAGAGCTGTCCTCTTTCTCTGTAGAATACTGATCATGTTCAAGCTCCCCTCTCGATACATAAGGTGATGTTTTCACAGAGCTTTCAGATGGAGTGCGTGAGTCAGATTTGAATGTTTCTAATTTCACCTCTTGCTCTTTGTCGTTGGAGAAAGAGAGTCCAGAAGGTGACCGCTCCAGTGAGTCCTCTCTTGTAATTTCATATTTCCTCTGGTCCTCCTGGTATTCAGGGCTGTCATAGCAGTAGCTTTTTTCTTGCTCTTCTTCCTTCCTATAGAGTTGCGAATCATTTCCTTCCGCTGTCCAGTGCTCTAGTCTCCCAGCAGATTGGACCATGTCTTCGTCAACATTTGTATTTTTTTCTGTAATCTCATTTTTTTCTGTGCATTTGTCTGGCCAAGTGGATTCTTCAAAGTTTTCTTTTAGGGGCTCGTCAATTGTTTCAATATCCGGAGGAGAATCTCTGTCTTGTTTGAGTGGACTTGATACTGTAATGCTTGTGGGTGATCTTTCGTCGCCTATGCTTTTAGCTGGAGTACTCATGCCATCACCACCTTGAGCTGGCGTACAGATAGCTGGGTCAGGAGTCAGATTATGTACGCCCGAGTCCCCAGACCTGATGGACATGTCATCAGGAGAAGTTATTGAGCATGAAGAGGTCGTATCCAGGCACAGGCTGGTGTTGTTTTGAGCCTGTGCTGGACTCCGGCCTTGACTGCAGTAGTAGTATCCTCTTTCTAACTGCTCGTCACTGCTGCTGGAATAGCCTGCCTCATGCAGCTCCATTGGAAGTGTGTGGTGCTGTGTTGTTGAGTAAGGATCCTGCATAGAACCTCCCACTCCGCTGCCATCTACATACAGCGGACTCTTATACTCCTCGCTTTTCTTAGAGGGTGTGCCACTACCAACGCTGCTGTTACTTCCTCCACTGCTCCGTTTTCCGCTTTTCTTGTTTCCAACTAGTGCTTCAGAAAGCAACAACTGCTGAACATTATTGGAAATGTTCTCCACTTGAGAGGTGAGGGCATTTAGGCTCCACAAGCTTGGATTGGACAGCAACTTTTCAGAAAAGCGCTCTTTCATGGTGGGAAGCTGGGGTGTGCTAGTGTAGCTGTGAGGAGCTGCGTGGGCCACACTAGGGGAGGGGTGAGAGCGTGGGGGCATTAGCATGGCACTAGAGCTCCCCTGCTCTTGCATGGCAGAGGTAGAAGATGAAGAGGACGAGGGTGTCATAGATGGCTGGCCGTACTGGAAGGACTCAGGATTGGTCATAAGTGGTGAGGGGGTGGAGCTATATGAGGGGGAGCGGCCAACTGAGCGTGCAGGGGAATGGCTGGACGCGGGGCTGCAGGTTTGATAGTACTGCTCTGGAGAGCGGACCGGCATATCTGTCAGGCAATAATTCTGCTGCGTTTGATTGTAGTGTTGGTATTTGGGATGGGGCTCCTGTGGGTTGCTCAGGTTCTGTAAAGGAGTGTGTGGCTCGTAGCCTCTGGGGGTAGGCTGCTGGTAACCATAACTGCTCTGATTCTGCCTGTATTGGCCTTGCTTCAAGCTACTATGACTCCCCATTTGTCTGCTATACTGTGTGTTGGGGGGCATGTTGTACCCTTTGTAGCAGTGAGGCATAGTGCTGCACTTGTCCATGTATGGAGATGGGGACTGCTGCGAGTAGTGCAAATGACTCTGGGGGTACATGAGGGGTGAGGGAGGAGGGTTGGGGACATGGGGCTGGTGGTGTGGGCTAGTGTAGGCTGGGGTGGTGGGCTGGTGGCACTGAGTTTGGCCTAACATATTCTGGTCTATGTACTGGGAGGAGCCAGGGGTGGGAGTGCTCGCCTCCATGCGGGCCACTATGTCCTGTTCGTACTGTGATAACTGTGATGGATCGTCCCACTTCTGCTGTATGTGCCCTTCACTCAGGTACTGGGCTGAGTAGCTCCCAGGGCCCATGTGGCTGTAGCCTGCCGGACCCTGCAGATGATTTCCAGAGGTCTGAGTGGGTGCTTTACTTCCTCCTCTGTAAGTTTTTTTTGCAGAGACCCCGTTTCCATTGCCATTGCCTCCACCGTTTCCAGGGAAACTGGCAAAAGCTTGCTGGCTATAACAGTCCTTGGTCCCACCTCCAGCTGGGGTCATGCTGGAGGGACTGGTTAGAGGATGGGTGTCATATCCAGGTCTGCTGTGCCCTAGGTGTGGTCCTGGGCCAGTGTGTGGGTGCTGCGGGTGCTGACGGTACGTGTCGAGGCGGGATAATTCATGGGGCTCCTGCTGGTAGCAGGGCTGGTTGCTGTGGTAACCAGTGCTGCGCTCTCTGAAGGACTGCATTTCACCGTCTGCGTCCTGAGCAGGAGGGGGAGGTGGGAGAGGGGGAAGGGGGTTTGGGATCTGGAAGGACAGATAAGGGGCAAGAGAAGAGAAAAAAGAAGAATGATGGTTAGAACATTCCAGTAGTAAACATCTTGATTCAAAACCTGAATAACTAATATCATGTTAGGTTTAAAACCAAGGTCAACCCAGCCTCAATGTGTGTGAAGGCAGCAAGACTTGAGTGATATTATCATAATCCAGTAATTTTATCTGGTACAATTTGACAAAATAATTCAAATTTTAATTTGCCAGTTGATCATTGCCATCAAGGTCATGAAGGGAATGCATTGTTATTTGCTGTATATTTTAAATATGGCTGTTACAGCATAGTGCAATAGTGCCTGCTCTTCTGTACAGTATTATGCATCTGTGGCCTACCTGTGCATGTGTGTGTTTTCAAGATAGAAGAGGTGGGGAACACTGGCTCTATAAAAGGAGTACAGTTTGTGTGTTTGTGTCAGCCACAGCACAGAGTCTGAGGCTTCATTCAGCCGCCCCAGGGACAGAGCTGCACCCCACCAGATGTAGACCAGCATTATTCATCTCCTAAGACAGTGCTGTGTGTATGTGGAATTACACTGTTTACGCATGTATGTGAGCACTGTGGATGTCTCTAGCACACATGCATCTCTAGATTTCCCAAGAGAAACCCCAGAGTCCTGTCTCCCCTTTCTACCCAGTGTGTGCATGCAAGGACACTAGTTAACATGTTCACATTGACCCAAATAAGCTTTTCATGGAGAACTATTTCTGCAAAGCTGTGTTTAGATGGCTTGTAAGATCTCTTTATTCTCGTTCCTCTAATTTACACCTTGGTGCCATTCATGAGACAACCTTCTTCTATGGCAGAAATTGCATGAACTACTTCCAATTAGTGTTTTGCCCATTGGATGGACAGGAGCAATGAAATTGGCCTTTGGAGTATTAGTATTGTGACAGAATTTGAACATTTTTCGTTTGATGAAATTTTATTGCATCTGCATTCCCATTTCTCCTTCTTATTTGTGTATGCAGTAAGTCCTCCTGTCACATTCTGCCTCAGTGTAAGGGTCAGAGAGGAGACATAACCTATGCTGAGATCGCACAATGCTCTGTCTGTTTATAAGATAAAAACACAGATTTTGAAAGAATAACCTAGACATACTGCATGCAGTTTGTCTTCTGCGGATTAAAAAATGTTTCTCCCCTAATTCCTACTTTCTCTCAATGGTCATGTAAGAACAGAATGGAAAGAAAGAAGAAAAAGATATATACGTTTAAAGAGAAGGTGGGGCTGGATGACAAGAGGATGGATGATTTACTGAGTGGGCTTTACAACCATAGCTCTTGGGAAATATAAGATACTGTGGTCACATAAGTCCCACATACAAATGTTAAAACCTGTGTTGTTAACAACAAATAGTTGGATGTTTCGGTATCTTGGTATTTTTCTATTTTACATTTTGGTTGGTTGACAACACGGACAAACAGTTTTTCTTCATTAATACGTAATTCACAGGGTCTTGGCAACAATGACACTGAAGGACAATTGTGTCAACCAAACAGTGGTATTTTTTTTAAACTTCTTACAGCATAAATAAAAAAAACAATAACTAAGACAAACGTTACACTAAAGGTACTGTGCAGGAGTGGACTGAGATGGTGGTGTACAGGAGTGAGAGAATGGGGCTGAATCTGATTGTTCCACTGCATGCTTCTTAATTCGTCAAGATGTGACTGGTTACATTGGCTCTTTATTCGTTTTTCATCCGCTCTCTCCCTCTCTTTCATCGCATCATCTTCAGAGTGAGCTTGAGATGGGATTTATCTGCCCTCTCGACACCCAAACACACATACACACAGAAAAGGAGTGCTCTGATTCCCCATCACTATAGTATTTTTGCTTCAAATCTCTCCCCCAGCCCTGTCTTCTCTGTGACACAAATAAACACACATGCAGACGTGATTGGAGCGTTTCTCTGTGTTTACCTCCCCAGTCGTCCTGGTTAATTATGCATGCAGAGGAACGGCCCCATCGCGCATACGCAAAACCCAGTCACACTCCACCATCTCCAGTGGAAGGAAACACCATCAACTCGACCTAAAAACACATCTTAAAATAACACGGCAAAATTCCAGATCTCCACGTCAACATTTTCAAAAAATTCCAGATAGATAATTGCCATGCATCTGATAATACTTGAATACACCATACACTTGCTGGGAAAGAATAATGTTTTCATCATCCGATAGGACTGATCATCTCAATCACTGACGATTGTGGCATTGTTGAATTGCAATACATATTGTTTTTGGTGATACAACTATGTACTTGCTAATGATGTAATGTATTGAGCAGCCTTTCTTCCTAAACTGCAAGCTCCCAGTACTGAACACACCCAGTGCTAGCGCGTCTCAGCTCCACAGTGGCACTAATTATACACACTACTATCACTGGCTCTTTTCAGTGGCCTCCACAAGACAGTGGACAGACGGACATGTCTGCTCCTCCACCACAGTCTGTGTGGGTGGGTTCTTACCCAGGAGAGAGACAGACGAGATGGAGGAAGCCAATATCGGCCTTGACATTTGTCACTGTCCCGTTGTCATGACACACAGCTGGAGGTCATGCAGGGTCAGCGGTGGCCAGTCACATAGATTATCAGAGAAGACGTAGTGTGTAGAGAGCACTCACGCTTCCAGACAGGAGGGAGCTGCATAAGGACAGAGAGTAAATAACCTCCAAAGACCTTCAATATTCACATTATACATATTTATGCATGTACTGATTTGTCATTCTGTGCTGTCTTTGTTTGCTATGGAACTAGCTGGCCATTGTCGAGGGCAAGGTATAACTTCACTGAACTAGGCTTTACTCGTTGATCAACTTTTCCATCACTCATTAAACATTCTCATTCAACCAACCTATGCCATGTTTTGCCAAAGCCAAATTAAATAAATAAAATGACATCAAATTAAAGAAACATAATACGTGATGTAAAAAGGGGTTTTGTGCATGTAAATTCAATTCAATTTGTGACCTCAAGGTTAAAACAAAAAGCATATGAAAATCCAGTTTAAACCAGCATTTTCGTTCCATGTGAGAGAGAGAGGCATCACTGCTGTCTCTGGGGCGGTGGATGACTCATCGGCATTTACCGTCTTGGCCGTCTATTTCATCACTAATGGAGATGACACTCTAGACTGGCCTTTAAGTAGCAACACAGCAACAGTGAAACGAATGCAGGTCAGTAAGAGGGTGTGGGGAGACTTTATGTGTGGTTGGGGGTTTTGAAACTGTAGTTTAAAGTCTAAGATGGTCATTGCATTTATCTCTGGTATCCTTCTAATTCAGGACTTGATTAGTTGGAGGGTATGATATTTTAAACTGCGAATCAGTTGATTCTCTTAGCTTATAATCAAATGATTCCAATGCTTTGTTGACACACTTTTATTGTTTATACAATTTATAATGAGTGGTGTGTTATTATTTTATGTATGTATATTTTTCAAAAATCTTTCTATGAATCTGCTATATTCAAAATAACATTACAAGACTGCAGTAGTATTTTTGTCTTGTGAATAATGCATTATAGATGAACTATTTTAACAGCGATGAGGGTGACTCAAGTTTAGTATTGATAACCTCAGCTTTGCCACACACAGCTCCTTATCTCTCTCTCTTTTAAGTACACAGAGGAGAAGAGGGTCCTGTAAAGTGGTCTGCAGAACTACTTGGTATTCTCTTAGAACCCACCAAAAGAACCAGCATGGCAGTCTGTAGCGCACACAAAAAGAAAACGACGCAGAAGGAAGAAGGTGAATAGTAGACGACTTAACTGCTTCAATCACAAGCGAGTATCCCTAGTAAGTTCTCATTTACACTGCGGGGTGAAATCCAATTCTACCAAACCTATTTCAAAACCAGATGCAAGCGAGGGAGGCTGAAAAACAAAGACGCCGTTTTTGACAAAGGAGGAGAAAAAACACACATGTGAAATGGCTCATTGTATGCGCTGACCCACTTTGGTTTAGACTATTTCCTGGTAATAAGGTGAAGCGCTGGAGTGAAGAACAGGGAGAGGTGTCTGGGCAGGTTTTACAGAGACATCCCTGCTGGTGGTCTGTGGCGCGTCCCCTCACTCATTTACACATACGCACATGTGAAAGATTGGCTCACGCATGCGGCAGGCTAGCACACACTGATATGCACCTGCTCCCTCTTTGTGCCACTCCACTTGGGCTAATTGATCATGCCGCGTCAGAGCTGTCTTCTTGATGCTCGGGTTTTTCAGTGTGCCCTTCTTCTTTGTCCTCTGTGTTGGACACATAGTGTTGCTCTGTAACTGCATCAGTGTGGGAGGGGGTTGAACTTGTCCTTGGTAAGACCAGCGTAGGTGGTCTGTGGTCTGGCACACTGAACTTGACGTAAGACATAAAAATAATTGTGGAATTTGTAAGCACAGAATATGTATAGTTTAAGACAAGATGATGACTAAGAGAGCAAAGCTATTGTCACTGTATAGGGATTCAAAGGTGCACTAGGCAACTTTTCTGGTGGAGGGTCTGCCACCTGCTGGACTTAATGGAAATGTTATTGTTTTATCTGGAATGCTCCACAGTGTAACATTAAACTTCTCTATCTCTATCAGGATAAGCAGGTAACACCACCAGGCTAAGTTTCGAGTATTTTTAGCAATAAAAACACCTTTTGAATAAAGACAGACAGATGCAAGACAGATAACTTTAATGCCTTACTGTGTAACATTCCAGGCATAGAAATAACATCTCCGTGGACACAACAATTTGGTGGACCCTCACCAAAAAAGCTACAAAAGGTCAAAATGTAAGGTTTGTGAAATATAATATTAGTATATTATATGGTATAATCATTGACTGTATAAAGAAGTGGACTAAGTGAGTGTCGTCACCCATAGCGTTTGGCTCCAGTCAAATGAAGCTCATCGAGGCTAGCAGTTAGGGGCAAATTTGGAGCAGAGTTCCATATTTGGAATTCTGAACGCGAGTATCATAGCAACCAAAAGAGCCAATCTGGAACAAGGCTGTGGAAGGTAATGCCCTTCCCGCCTGCACCACTAGTTTAGCAGGGAGCGGGCGCTTAGCAACACTGTCAATCAAACCTGTTGGTAATGCTAGCGGGAGGAAGTGAATTGGAGGAGCCGGAAGCATGCCCATGCTCACGCAGAGGCTAGCAGGTTATTACGTACGTATATTATATATATATAATATCATATAATTATAAATATGAAAATGAATTTTGCAACATACAGTAGTAAACACATCAATCCCATGAGTCAAAATGCCATAAAATAACTAGGTTTTGGTTGCACATCAAAGTTAGGCAATAGAGACGTAATTTAGGCTAAGGCTAACATAGCAAAAAACAGGCCCCAATGCAGAACAAATCAGATGTTGCTTCAATACTAAGACACTATGGGTTAAAAATGAGAAGACACGAATATGGGTTTGATTATCAGCTGCAGTTAGTAACACCCAATCAGAGCAACTTTCTGCCTTAAGCTCGGAGATCAATGAGAGTCTGAAGAAGATGCGAAAAGCTGTAGGATGAGAGGTAAGACTGTTTGATGGAGGACAGAGAAGCAGACAGGGCAGCAGTGGAGAGAGGGGCTGTTCAAGTCGACTACACTGACTAAAGCAGAGGAATAGGGAGGAAAAAATGTAGCCCATTGATTTGGTGAAATTACACTGCACCATTAGTGAAAACAGATAAGTGTAAGTCTGCACGTGTCTGAACTATCAAATGGAACAAATATTGATAAGGATATAGGTTTTTGGAACAGTAATTTGGTAGATAAAATTAAACTCTAATAAAGAAAGAGTATGGACATAAAACTAAGGCAAAATGTTGATTATTGAACCATATTTCTGACCACAATTTACAAAACTGCCTGCGGTAGTTTCTTGCAATAAGAGGCCCACACCTTAATAAAATTGAACTAAATCAATGTTTTTAGTATTGGCAGGGACAATGTGTTAGACTTCCTCACATTTTTTTTTGTTTTTGTTTGGTGCAATGTGATGGAGGTGAAATGTGTGAGGCTAGAAACCATCAAAGTGTGACTGTGGAAAGGTGCCAGCTGGGAGAGGAAAGAAAACGCCAAAACACTAGTGTCAAACTGAGGCAGGGTGAGGGATGCAGAGGAGTGGATATGAAGGGCTGGTCCCTCATTTGTTCCTGCTTGATGAAAAAAAAGAATTGCCTCCTGAAATTTCCACTTAGACCTTTTTCCCCAGTGATGAGCCCCTGAGTGCCAGTGTGAGCAAGGGAGCAAGGGACCGAGTTATTCCCTCCAACTGAGACCCAAATGACTCCTGGCTCACTAATTAAACTTTAATCTGAAATAGTGCCCAAATTACCTGCCAGACAACTCAGCTCTGCAATGAAGGATGGAAAGTCACGCTTCACTTTTCCTTTTCTTATACTATTAAAGATGCGCTGTGCAACTTTTCTGTAGGAGGGTCTACCACCTGCTTGTTGATATGGTGATGTTACTGCTTGGCCTGGAATGTTCCACATACATATGGTACATTAAACTTGTTTATCAGTATTGTTTAGACATAAAAACACCAATTGTAATATAGATATGTTTAATGCCATATTAGAACATTCTAGATGAAGCAGTAACACAGGCGCCTGGATGAAAGCAGGTGGCAGACCCCCTAAATGTTACATAGTGCACCTTTAAATTTTGTTCTTGTTTAGTATATGCATGTTTATTACTCCATAACAATGTATAGTGTTGACATGCCAGACAGGATAAAAGAATAGTGTAATAGAGGCAAAAATGTAATCTAAGAACCAAAAATAGATAAATAAGAAAGTCCCTCCAAACTAGATGGCAGACTGTTAGCTGTAGCAGGCAGGGGACCTTGCAAAAAACTAAAGAAAAGTGACAAAGCAAACTGAATAAAACCACAGTGCTTTCAACTATTCAACTATACTGACACTATTCTATACACAGCTATTATGTATGTGTATATGATCAATTATATTTTGATCCAAATGGGGCGCTGGGTGGAGCTACTGTGTTCTCCCTCACACCTGAATGTTATCTCGCTCGCACACACAAACACAAGTAGATGCCAAGTCCTCGGCTGTCTGGCCTCATTCCCATCTCTGGCTCTCACACAACCTCTGGTAGGACACACGCCGCCATTTTGTGCCATGCAGCAGAGGGCATCACAGCACAATGCAGCAGTCTGTGTGTGCGTCCTATTGTCAATCATGGAAAACCAATTATCATCACCTCCATTTTCTAACCTGCCTCATTGCATTCATAAAAAGTGTGTGTGTGTGTGTGTGTGTGTGTGTGTGTCTAAAATCAATCTGTATAGCACAATGTGAAGCCAAATTGCACTGGTCATGTGTCATCAGCTAAAGGTCATATGTTGTCACCTGTGAGCACCCCACTGATCAAATGCATTTTCATTTTTAGATGTCTACACTACTTCTGGCCCATCTATACAATGTTAATAAGTTAGATTATACAATACAATGTACTTCAGACAAATAGTGGCTCATGTGGCTTATGTAGAGCAGTCATCATGTAACTGGATGGTTGATGGTTCTAATCATTCTCTAGCTTGTTCATGGTGCAATTGTGTCCTTGGGCAAGACACTACATTAACTTCTCCAATGTGGTGATCAGAGAGGCCATTGGCACAGACTGGCAACTAGAGCTTATTATCAGAGTGGAGAGAGAATGAATAATGGACTTCTGTAGCACTTTGAGAAGCTTGTGAAGCTTGTAAAGCCCAACATAAATCTGGCCCATTATTGTCATTACAGCAGTGAGGACAAATGTCAAGGAATTGGTCATATTTCTGAATGGTAGGTATCTGAGCTTGTAATGCTAAAAACATATGAATGTTGACTGTAAAGAAGCCCATAGTGGCGTGGCAATCAAGGCAAGCAGTGCTTGTTAAAAAAAATCTAAAGTCATTGTGTGTCAAAAGTATAATTAAATAGTTTAGAAATATACCCAAATAATCCCGTTTTCCCTTCACTTCTGCCTGTTTGAAGCATGGTTGAAGTTACGGAGTCCTTTAGTACACCCTACTGGCCATAGACCAGATTACATCAACTCCAGTTGTCGGTGTGTCATTAATTTGTGTTATTGTGCTTTGGTACGGAGGCCATGCTGCACCACATTCTCAACATGTGCTTTTACAACCGGAGAGGCCAGCAGGTTGTTTTAGAGGCTTGCACATGCATACTGAGGACAGAGCAGGCTCAAACTGCACTGAACAAACACATGGAGAAATCGGACACGTTAGGAGATTTCTAGTAAATGTGTATGTGAAGCAGGAGACAACAACAGCAGCGCTAACTTTCAACAAAATTATCTAAAATAACTGGCTTTTACCTCCACGTTTCTAGTGATTAGCCGTTAGTTAGTATTACAGGCAGTCATTTAATAAAAACAGTGAGTTAGTTTCAGGGCTAGTTTGTGTGAATGGAGGTTCCGGGGAGAGCAGTGGAGTGACAGAGGCTGGAGAGGAGTCCGTCTGTTTATGAAGCAACAGGGGACGGGACTATTACACATGTGTGGAGGAACATGTGGCTGTTCTGGACCTACTCCACTTTTTTTCAGGATAGATGTGGCTTTGATTTGCATCTGTGAGAGTGTCAATGCGCAATTCTAGCGCAGAGCCATGGGGGACATTTTTATAAGTGCACCTGTCTGACCACCAGTTGCTGTTGGTATCTCTTCATGAATGTATATTTTGTGTAGTAAGTGCATTACACATCCGTACAGCTGTCATATGTCACTCATACGGTTTCTAGATGAATAATAATAATTACATAGATAACATTAGTACTGGAGACTCAGCTGCATAAATAATGTGTAGGAGTAGGACAAACCTGTGAAGAAACAAATAGCCCACTGACTAGCCTAGTTTGTACAGGGTGTCAAATACAGTCCAATATATACAAATATTAATAAACTATGTAAGTCTAGGCTTCTCTAATTTGGCTCAGTATATATGCATTTAATGTCAGTACAAATAAATATACTAATTTGTAAAGTAGTTTTTATAAAAAGTGGCGTTATTAAATTGTTATCGACTAAATATTGATGGCCTACCCATAAAAGTCACCGCACGTTACTGCCATATATGTTCTAATGCTATTCTTTGAAGCCCATTATTTAAGTATAAATCTTTCTGTGTTGCAGATGTTAGTCAATTGTTCTGGGAAAATCGTCATCTTGCAGCACACGCAAGCGATGATTGCTGAAGGACATAAACTGAATTAGCCATCACGGTGGCCCCATTCTGCAGATTAACTGCTGTTACTGCTGCTCCATATCCCTGAATGAAATTATTGAGTAAATACTGCAGTGCTAATGCTGGATGAGGGAGCAGGCATACGCTTTGTGGTGAATCTTAACAGCCCTCAAATAGGGCTGCACGTATTTTTAGCCTGGACCTCGCAACTGGGACTTTTTCTACAAACCTGAGCTAGCTTTAACAACATTCTGTCATCTGTTCTATGACATTATGAGCTTGAACAAAACAGAAACTGCTTCCAGCCAACAGACCTATAGTCACCACAGAAGGTAGTCTCCATAGTGCGTATTACCAGCTGCTGGTGATGGGGTCACAGTGGTGGGCAGCACAATCGAGGAGGTGCCCGTCATGGAAGGTTGGCACAAAGCGCACTGACCACCATGTGTGACTAGACAGAGGTGTGCAGGGAGGGGCACTGGCACTGCCACATGGTTGTAATGTTGTGAAGGGGATAGAGAGAGAGCAAGAGAGAGAGAGAGGGAGGGGTGTAAAAGAGAGAGGGGGAGGGAGAAAGAGAGAGAGGTGGTGAGCTGTGGGGGAGCACAGCTAGAGAGGAGTGAGAGCATGACTTCATCCCTGCTGCAGCCACAGGGGCACAGGGAGTGAACAGGCAGAGAAAGAAGGCAGCCTTTGGAACAAGTGAGAAGGGAAAACTGCTTCAGACATGCAATGTGTAATTTGGGAAAACTACATGATTAACTGAGGTCTGAAAATCTGTGAGTCATAATCCTGATCATGGGACCATGTTTAATGATATGAGCACATCTGATGCTTTTATTTTGCTTTGCTAAGGTCAGAAAGCCAAAAAATCATTCAGTGCAGGGGGTGCTTTGTTTTGCTACCACACAAGACCACAGCAGACACATAAGCTGGTATCTGATCTAACACTACAGGCTTATCACATAACACAGTAAGCGCAGCTCACATATTGCTCAAAAAACACACAAGCTAACATCTGAACATGCTTACATGAATACATATATATTAAAATATACTTAATGAATTACTCCTTTCAATCTGAAAAATATATATAAACTCTCAAGTGTCTGGGGTGAGGGAAGCCTGGGAGTCTCTGCGTAGACTGCTGCCCCCAGCAACCCAGCCCTGGATAAATGAAAGAAAATGGATGGATGGAATAGGAAAAATAAAGAAAAACATTTATTTTGTCATATTGCAGATCCACTGAAACATTTTGGTCAGAATTGTAATTAATGTTTCTTTCCATTAAGAGTGAACTTCACTGAAGCGCTGTGCACCGATAGCAACCAAACCACATTCAATTTGTCTTTGCCATGTTACAAATACACCACCCATTGCCATATTAGCCACAGAAACTAATACTATATACCGTGAATAAGAAAGGACACCTGTATTTAACATTATGCTGAGCTTCGTTGTGCAAGAAAACAGAGCTGCAAGGGAAAAAAAAAAAATCAAGAGACGCTCAAAGTTTCTCACAAATGGCAGATGGTGGAGGAGAGAAACTGATGGAAAAATCTCTTCCAAGATGTTGATCCTTTTTGGTGAAGAGAAAACAAATGCATATGGAGGAGGGACAACAAGCCATATCGTCTTAGCAACAAAAGCAGCAGGGTTTAGGGCATTAGCACACTTCATGTACCAACAGCTGGCCCACAGCAGAGGTTATGCAGAATCTGAAATGTCATTGTGCTGCCTAAACCACTGACAAGAAATGCCAGAAGTGTCAACTTATCCATCTAGATCTTCAGATTTAAGAAACATCAATGAGTGATTTGAGATTACAAATTGCGCTTTTTACAAAATTTGGGGTGTTTTGGTCCATTTGCACATGCTCACGTTCTCCCACCGCTCTCTCCCCTCTCTCTCTACCTGTCTCATTTGTATAGGATGCCTTATTTGCATACATACGAGGTAAAGAGAAAAGGATTTGTGAGCTGAAGAGATTGCAGATGGCTCTGATGAAAAGAAATGAAAAATAATAACCTCAATGCACATTTTTTTTCTCTATTCAGGCAGTTATTACACTTTGGATAGCTTCTACAAATAGTATTTGTATTGGTAAAAAAAAAAAAAAAAAAAAGAAAACAGAAAAGGTGTGTAAACAACAGGGATTAATCTGTTCAATCTCAAATATTGGATCTATGACAAAGTGAGCAAAAGTATGCTAACTTAAATATAAAATGTAAGTTACAGAAGTATAAATCGTGTTTTGGCCCTCTCCTATGAAGTTACCAGAATAAAGGCCTTTTTGACCGCGGGTTCTTGGATGGAGCTGCTACACATGGCCTGCACATCATCTAGGGCTGTAGTCGGTTAAAGAAATTCTAGGTAGACTAAAGACATGTCCTAACGATCGATTAGTTGACTAAAAAGAGGTGTGACAAAAGCTTTATGTATCATAGAGATCGTATAATGTATAACTGCCCTTTTACATATAAATACCAAAAAAATACCAAATCTTCAGCTAACTCACTCACTAAGCTCTCCTTTCAGCTATTGTTTCATCTAAATCCTTAAAATCTAATAAAATGTTTAGTCGACTAATACAAATTTTGATCGACTAAGAGTCCATCGACTGATTAATCGGCTAAACGACTAAAGGACTACAGCCTTAACATCATCAGTGTTACTTGTTACCGTGGTGCTGAGGCTGTTGCCGTGGTGGCAGAGGATGGCTGCCTGAGCATAGTACGACTGATTGACTGTGAAGCTCAGCAGCGCCCCATTCATGCACCCCGCGGGGCCAACTCTCTCCCTCCAGGAAGGACGGCACCAAAGCCGACCCCTCCCCCTTTAGCCGTGTGCACTGGCACGCGCCGCACTGACATGAAATATGTACAAAGACAATGAGGAATCCATCCACACAACCTCATGCCTTCAAGACCTCAGTACTCTAATGCAGAGAAATAACTACATCAGAAGACTGCGTGAAGCCTACAATGGACACACTGGAGCCATATGCAGTATTGAAAATTTGAAAACATGAAAACTCCATGACAAAACCAGGTAAAATGAAAAAGGAAATGAAATATGGTTAAATGTAAAAAATTATCATGACAACATGATGACCAAACCAGACCATTATACATCCCATACTGTCTTTTTCTGCCAGCACTCTGACCTCCTGACAACCCTCACACAGGCACACACATGCACACACAAACACACACGCACGCACAAACAGGCATATTTATCCTGTGTAGAGCCTAATTGCGTGCCTCTAATAACCTGGTGCAGATAGAAAGGAGCGAGCCGCTCTATCTCGTCTCTGTGGACAGGGGCTAGACGTGATGCAACTGCACAACATGAGCAGGGGATATGAAAAGACAGCAGGAGATTGTGGGTGTGGGTGTGTGGGCGGGTATTCACAACACTGTGGGGACTGAAAGCTGTATACTCACTTCATGGGGACCTTTTAACCACATATAACAGGTCCCCATGAGGTAAATCCATCAATTTTAGATCAGCAACATGGTTTAAAGTTAAGATATTGGTTAATTTAGGTTAAGAGTAAGGTATGGTTAATGTTAGGGTCAGTCTCCAGGAAATGAATGTAATGTCCTCACAAGGCATAAAAACCTAACATGTGCATGTGCGTCCTCTGGTCTTTGTTTGATCTTTCCATCCAGGATTGAATCGCTGCAGCACACCAGGAATAATAACTTACCTTGTAGTGCACCCACACACAGCCAATCAGAGCCTGCTTAACACTATACCATACCTACCATTCATTGGCTAGGCAGGTGCATTTCAATGTTATGATGAGTAGATGAGTTAGCAAAGCTTTCAGTGTTAATATGTGTCAGTATCGATAACAGTAATTCCAGCTACGTATCCTCTGCCTTTTTCTGTACTTGAGTAGGTGCAATAATATCCAGGGGTGGACCTAAGCACCACCATCGGGACTGCTGCAGAGAACCGCGGTGATTGGAGTGGGGGTCTGAATAGGAAGTAAAGGAGAATTTGATGAGAGGTGGCAGGGGGTAAGATGCGGAGATGAAAGCAGCGTTCGGGGTGAGGGGGAGGCGGCGGGGGTAAAAGGGCACAAGAGACGCCGAAATAAAGCGAGGGGAGATGATGCGCAGACCAGGGAGGAGGAAATGAGCAAGGTGCCGAATGCTGATTGGACGAAAACAAGAGAGGAGAGCGGAGTAGAGGACAGAGGGGGGAGCTTGTCACCTCCAGTCAGCGGCTATTAGAGGCAGCAGGGGCTAGGAGACACCATCCCTCATCCCGGTCTGGCAGCGCGGGCACAATTAGACATTTGGTGCACACTCTTGGCTGTCTCCTCTCTGCCACGCGCACGGTGATGCACAAATGGATTGTGTGTTGTGTCAGTTTGGGTGCAGTATTTGTCAGACGGTTTTTCTGTGTTGTTTGATTTGTATTCAGCAGCGGGCCCCAACGTTTCTGTGTGTGTGAAATTGTGCCGCCGAGGGCCTCGAGCCCGGGCCTGAGAGCCACTGATAGAGACCATGCCAAGAGGAGCGGCGTGCCACTGTCTCTGCGCCTGCCCTCCCCCCAGACACACGCACACATACATACACACAGTACATCAACCAACTCTGTTCTTCTCCAACAGCCAACCCATGTTTGCTGTCATCCTACCACAAATAACAGAATCTACAACTTACCATTCATTCAAATACTTTGAAAATGCATAATGCCAAAGGTACCAACAACCAAGACTTGGAATATCCTGACCTTCTATGACGTTTTATGGAAGTCAGCTGTCTCAATATATCCACCTGAGTCACACTAGAGGTCGCTGTTTCCAATTCTTTAAACCCACACGGGATAAAATTGGACACAACACAAGGGAATATTCATTAAACACATGACCCAAAGTTAAAGAATGCCCACTGTGCAAAGCAAGTATTTTAACTTGCTTGTTTTAGTTACCAAAAGTATTTTAGTTACATTTACAAAGTGTTCTGACCACTGCTTTACTAACTTAACTTGCAGCTCATTTATTATTTTTGTGTTCAAATTCAAACCCTTTATTCATCAGTGAACAATTGGTCTTGGTCTTGGCTGTTGTTTCAGAAATGTGTTATAATTTTAATAACCAACACAAATTTCCTACAGTAACAAAGTATCCATCCCAGTACACAGTCAGTGAAATACATACAGGATGGGTTTGTCCTCCCATTTCTCTTGACATTAGACTGGCACAAAAGGTTGACAACTCTGACTGAGATCTAGTCAGTTTTGCTATTTTTTTTTTTTGTTCCATGTTCCACTTTTGGCTTTTCATTTAGGCATAATAGAGGGCCATTAATTGAGTGATGGGCCCTATTCTATTCTGGCAAAGTCTTGTGCATGGCGAGTGAGTGCAAGCTGCTCAAGTGTAGAGGCCGATCAAAATTAGAGCCTGCCGGATAGATGGGCTTTGGGCTGCTGACCACTGCCTTTTCTGCCCCAGTTAGCCAGGGGAGAGCTCATTAGGCTTAGCTGGAGGTGTGGGCGGCCTGCCTTGTTAAAACGACTACTAGTTTGGCTATTGTCTCTGAAGCAAGTTTGATCATTTTAGTTTTTGTGTATGGACGCATCTCTACACTTTAACATGAGACACAGTGCAACAGAAAGAGGCTAAGCTGGAGAGAAATGCTGCTTATTAAACCATCATTGACTGCGTGTGATTCATGGTGACCAGAAGGAGGGAGAGAGAGACAGTAATAGCTTGGTATGAAGCAGAGAAAAAAATTGATCGAGCAGTGAACTAGGGCGACCCAGGTTCAGGCAGCTTGCAGGATAGCTGTCTGCTGTCCTGTGGGAAAGGGCAAGCTTGTTATTTTAAGGAGGGTGACTCTGGTGCTCACCTCACGTAGGAAAAAATAAAAATCAGGACGCGTGCATACAGAACAATACACCTACACCAGTGGCCTCTGCGCAAACGAAGCTGACAGCACATCGCAGAGCAGCTAACGAACTGCCTTGGAGATCTGTCTCTGGTAATGGGAGTCTTGTATAAGCTAGCCTCATCATATGGAGCCACGGTCTCATAGCAACCACCACGCAAAATAGGGTTACTGGGGGTATGTTTTTCTTACATAAAAGACAGCGATGCTAATTAAACTTGCACACAATTCTTATAATAGATACTAAGATGTATTCATGCATGTCCTGGTTTGGTCCTGGTTTAAACCCAGTTTAGAGATGGTGCAGACTTGGTTTGGTCCTGTTGTAGTCCTTTTTATTTCCTGGACAAGTCCAGGTTTAGTCCCAATTGGCAGAAGTAAATATTCCTGGGAATGAAAATCCAAAGACAAGGCAAACTGTGGTGATGTTGGGAACATCAAGTACCAATAATCAAATTATTTAAAAAATGTCTTACTTCATACAGGTAATGCTTATCAAAATCATACAGTATTACACTAGGAGACACATACATATATTAAGACATATTAAAGTGAATCTCCACTAATATATATTTTTGTAGAATTGCACTGAAATCTCTAATGTACTTAAATTTTCTTGATTAAGCCTATTTACCCATAGCTAATATCTTGCTTAATCTCACAATGCTCTAGCAACTATTTCAAGTTGAAGATCATTGTTAAACTATACGCATAACATAGTAACGTGTGGCAAATCTTCTCCAATTGTATAACAATGATATATGTATTACTTTTGTGTCATTTAAATATTTCTAAAATCTGTAACACATCTACATGCCTATAATAGTATTGTGTCTTTCAGTACAGGTCAGTGGTATGGGCATGTGTGTTACTGCTTGGCCTGCCTTGTATCTTCCTGACATTTGACACAGCTCAGTGCCTACAGTGCTGTTCTATGGGATCAGGGCTGCGCTCCGTGAGCTCAGCATCACGCCTCGTCTTGCACTCGTCACATTGCATCTCATCACACAAACCTCCTTTCGTCACACAATGTTTCTCCCATATCTTCTTATCTTCCACTCCTAAATTTGCCCTTTTTTATTCTGCATTTTTCACCTCTGCTCTAACCAGGTGCTGTTTGCTTCTTCTGTCTATAAAAAGATCTCTCATGACATTTCCTCATGGCTCCCTTTATTGCGTTTTCATCCCTCTGCTCCCTTGCTCATATCCTCTCTGTTTTCTGGCCGCATTCTCTCCTTTATGTCACAAAACGTTCACCAACCTCTTTTTGTTGAGTTTTTCCTCAATCTTTTTTCATTTCCTCTGCCCTTGTCTGTCAGCCATTTTAATCTCACATCCTCCCCTATTCTTGCTTTGGTCCTATTGTTTTGCCCATTTGCTTGATGCCTAACAGGTAATCATATGTTTACGGACAGCAAAGGAAAGTCTTAGCTGAAACGAAACACGCACGCACACACAAACATCGGCGTGCTTCACTGGCCAACAGATAAACAAGCTTCGCAACCTCCCGGCTAGTAACCATAGCAACCGTCTCTCCCTGTATCTCTGGGTGACGGAGCGCGTGGTTGGCTGGCTGTCCTGAAGGCAAGACAATAGCAGGTTTCAAGGCCAATGTCACAGTTCTTCCTACCTGCTCCTTCACCAAACATTCCGAAAGCTATGAAAGAAAAATGCTTCCTGTTTTGATAAATGATGTCACAAGATGAACAAAAGCAATGCTGAGCCAAAAGAGACAAAATACAGAAATAAAAAACAGTGAACACTGCCCTTCAAATCTCCGTCTCTGTCATCTCGTTGCCTTTTTGTAGGATGCAAGAGGCAAAGGGATTTCATGCAGGCTAACTAAGCCCCTAAGCCCCTGTTTTATGCCGTTCACAGCCTTTTTCACTGTTTCGATATAAAACATGTTTGCGTACTTTTCCTTTAGTCTTAGCAGCTATAAATGTGCCTACTTAGCGGGATGTAATCTTTTATCTTGGGTGTCAGTGGGCTGGTTACCTCTTGTGGCTGGTGTTTGGCCCACTATATGAGTGTGTATGTATATTACTGTATTTGGTCTTCTTGACATACTCAATGCATTTATTATATTTTTCTTTTATTATTGCTTAACCAATTTAGCATTGCATTTAATCTGATAATCAGTCAAAACCCTCTTAGGGACAGGTGTTGGGAATTAGCCCAGGCTATAAACACCGTGATACCATCATCAGATTACCACATGTTAATCTATGTGGCATTTGTCCCAATCAAATAAACAATAAATAAATACATGTTATGTAATATAATCGAGCCTAAGGCCATTTCAGCATTTCATAGCACGTCAACTGTTTAGTTACAGCGTAATATTCTTGACAGCTTTTTATTGTGCATTTTGTGTTTTAAGCCAAACTGCTCTCTTTTTGATGCAGAGGACGCCTCCCCTGGTTGCAGATAGGTCTGATACCTGCTGAGTCATCTGACCCAGGAATAAATGCACGGTCATGGCTACTGAACCCTGTGTGCTGAAAACAAAATGGCAATGTCAGATGGGCTGCTGTTCTATGTAAACACACTATATCTTAAAGAAGAGCTATTATGCTTGTGTGACACCCGTGGATCATTATGTTATAATTTGCAATATCCATCTGAAACGACTTAGTAACAACAAGTCTGCTGACTTCCGTGCAAGAAAACTGCAGTGCCCAATGGGAGCAGACGTCATCACAACAAAGAGCCGTGTAGCTGTCGGCCCTTCCTATGGACAGCAGCAGATCACGCTAGCAAGTAGCAAAATGACTACATGACATTGCCAAATTCTACGCGTATCATCGTACTGGAGAACAAAGTCAGTACAGAGCAGTGGGCGTATGCCGGTGGTCGTGAAAACGAGGGTTGATCGGCAATATGGCGTTTTCAAAATAAGCTATTAAAGATTGCTCAAACATGCACAAATCACTCCAAAAACAACTTTGATAGGGTAAATGAGAAGGGGAAACAACTATAACATGGTTAATGGTGGGGCTTTAATGTCAGAGAGCAGAAGTATCTCTCAAGATTGGATTCTCACTTGTTTTGGTTTGAGCCCAGTTTAGACTTGGTTTGGTCCTGTTGCAGTCCTAGTTTAGCCCTGGTCATATCCATGTTTAGCTCTGGGTTTAGTCCCAGTTTTGAAGTGTGTGCAAGTGTGAACGTAGCCAAAAAGCAGATTGGAGTGTGCCTTTTGGTGCAGCCCTCCATCAGCGTCTCTCTGTTCCTGTTGCGTCTTTCTCTCCAGACTGCTAAAGCCTCTACATCATTTTGTTCTGAACCTGCGCGTTTGTGTGAGTGCCAAAGCGGGATGAGCTGTCAGGCACTCGGCTAACCATCTGATGCTCGCTGTAGTGAACTGACATTTGAAGGCTACAGGAGCATTAGTCCTGAATTGTAAAGGGAAGAAAGAGGGA
>JACM01040443.1:0-48084 GCA_000787095.1 Periophthalmodon schlosseri
AGAAGAAGAAGAAGAAGAAGAAAGTTAGAAATAGATGAACATGTAGCCCAACTTTTAACTAAATGAGGTCATATATTTGTCAGTCAAGTACCATTTACTCAAACTGTAATTCTATCGAAATGTAACTGGACACTGCCGGCTCTTTTTGGCCGCAGCATCTCCTCACGCTCTGTGCTGTAGGTCTGTCATTTCCAGTCTGTTTGACCTTTGACCTCTCGTCCGTAAAACGGGAAGTGGCTCGAGTTCTGCTCCTCTCACTGCGGCGACCTCACGGACCCCGAGATCGCAATGTGGCACTTTATTTCAGGGGGATCTATCCCGGTTATTTTTTTCATTCACGTGTAACTGTGCTGTTTACTGCCGTGGACTTGAAAGACCTGAAGTTTGAGAGACACTGAGGTTTCTTTCCCAAAGTCAGCAAAGGGATGATGATTTTTATTTTTATTTTTTTCACCGCTCAAACATCCGTTCAACTCATTTACCGCACAAACCCTGAGACGTATCTTATTGTTATTTTTTTAGTTTTTGCAAGTTTCCAGGAATATGAATATGAATATGCACTGTGACCCAATAAAGTGGTTCTCAAACTGTGGGTGAGGGTCCAAAAGTGGCGCACGGAGAGGCTGGATTCAATATTTTTTAAAACCATAAGAAGCACAAGTGAGTTAATCAGTTGGAATATGGACAGTTTTATTATACACAGTAGACAACCAGTTCATGATGACAGGAAATGCAATGTAAACAGAAAATTCACTAGAGAATCCACAAATATGTCCACCACAAAAGTAGCTAACGCAAAATAGTTGCCGGGCAAATCCAGAATGATCTCTCTCTCTGTGATTGATATTAGTCTGGTCCCCACTCCCTCCGTTGCGTCTCAAGCCCGGTCAAACGTGATCGTCCAATCAAATCTGTTTATTTTTCAGTGACACGTGAAACAAAGGAGCTCATCGGTCGTCTGTGATTTACAAATAAAGTCAAATTTATCTCACCTTCTCGTCTATATGGAAACGCTGTCATTTTATTGTTATTGCCTGTAACGTTTCAACTTTGCCAACAGGCCAAGTTACAGGTCAGATCTGTTGAGAGGCGAGCCAGCAGATAGAAAGCGTGATTTTCAAGGGTTTTTTTTTTTCAACAAAAACACCTGCAATCGAATAAATGCAAGATAGATATGTTTAATGCCATACTAGGGAACATTCAAGCCAAAGCACTAACATCTCCATGGACACAGGCAGAGGTGGAGCCTTCACCAGAAACGTTTCATAGTCCAATTAACTTCCACCTCAGATTAGTGCTTCACCCATTGATTCTGCAGAAATCCATGATGTTTTTCAGCCCCTGAGATATTTTTTTCCCTTTATTTTTTCCGATAGAGACGGACGATGCGTGTCCCTGATTGGTTAATCCACCTGTCAATCGCGGCCATTTGAAAACAGGAAGATTCACCGGTGACCAGACTCACATTTTCGTAAAGTATTGACGAAGTGTGTGTTCCGGATCCCAGGCAAGGAAAGTAGTGTAACTAATAATACACAGTATATAATGTATTGCTCAACACTGTTCATTACACAGCAGTTTTAGCCTCAAAAAGCAACAGATTCCCCTTTTAAAACTTTACACACTTTACTTTTACGTTGTATTGAAACATTTCCACACCTCTACCTTCTCCTGACCCTTGCTCCTGTCGGCCCGTGTTCATAAAGGCGCTACTCTGGATAACACTCCGCTACGGCTACACTTCCCACTGCGTCGGACCGAACTTCAAGGCCTCGAGATCCGCCGCGATAGCCGACTCAGCGCCGCCCGCCCCTCTGCCTTTGAGCCATGTGAAAACCCACGCACACCGGCCCGCTCAGGCAGCAGGTAGGGAGGATATGGAGAGCCCAGTACCTCCAGGAAACCCAGAAAAACTTCCACCTTAACAGGGATGAAAGCGCTCGGTTCGGGTTAGGTTACGCTCCCCGCTGAGGCTCGGAGTAAGAGGCAGTGTGGGAGATAAACAGTGCTCTCCTGTCCCCATCTCCTGTCTTTGCGGTTCCAGGATAAGCACATTACAAATTCACACATCCCCCCGCAGACCGTCCCCCCACGGGCAGCGCTTTTATCGCCCCACATTTGATACAATCACAACACGGCTACAAAGAGGCGGCGGGACGGGGGGCAGCTCCGCAGCGGATCATGGGACAGGATGAGCGTCTTTGGCCAAGGGTGAGAAATTTACCTCAAAGTCGTTTACATGCAGAGATTAGACTTAAAGTCGGTTAAGATGTCAAACTGCATGTGTATATGAAAAGGCAACTTCTGCAAATTTGCTTTATGAGCAAGAATTCATTTTGACTCACTGACTATATGTAAAAAAACAAAAAAAAAAGCTTAAGTGGGAATTTCTTTGCTAGGGACTGGCATAGTGTTGCTTAAAGATGCTAGGTCTACCTGATTTTTATTTTCTTAAAAACAGAACAAATTCAGTTAAAGAGTTTGCAGCGGTTCAAACTTTGTCCTCACTTTCCTAACACATTCCAAGCATCCTAATTATTAACCGTGATAATTTTATGAGCGCTTTCCCCAACTTTCAGAGGCCAGTCACAACAACGCTAACGATAACTAGCTCGCTAACAGCACACCAGCCTTACTTCCTCGTCCGTGGAGCATAAAAACCTTTATAAAAACCTTTATAACTTATGCAGACAGCACATAGCAACCTCATTTTCACCCTAAGAACTGCTTTTATAATATCTACACTGGGGGAAAGCGTATTTACTTTATTACTTATTCGCAGAAAGCCAAAAATTAGAACATGTTGTGAAAAAAACTAACGACGTTACTCTCCCCTAGCAACACCGCAGCAGCAGAAACAAGTATTCTCAGCCTCCCCATCCCTTCTTCACCACCAACAGCGTAATTTCCTACAAAACCTACACTCTCTTAACCAAACACATCTTCTGCTACCCATAATGCATTTATTCTTGCTCGTACATCTCGAAACACTGATAGTCTTCAGCTGAGGTAGGTAAACTCGTGTTGAAATCTCGTCTTTAATTTTCTTTCATACAGTTGTATATAAAATGCGTGATGGACGGCGTGCCACATACCCCTCATAACCGTAGCCCCCTTGCCCCTCCGTAGCCGTGTGTGGGTGACTGAGAGATTGACACTCAGTAAAGTTTTACAGGTGCGCTGAAGCGGATAATTAGCCTGTTAGCCGCGACTAATGAAATCTCCACTGCTGTGCCCCCGACTGCTGCCGGGGCAGAGGCCGCTCCCGTTTGGATAGGCCCGGCTTTGGAGCACCGGCCCGGGGAGGAGGGGCTGCCGGCGTGGGGGGCGGGTGGGGCAAAAATGTGGAGGTGTGGAGCCAAGTTCAGAACAAAAGAACAATAAGTCTGCTATAAGGAAGTTGAGGAGATAATAGGTTTATATTAAAAGTCAAAGTTTAGCTGGATTAGGCTAGCGTCAGCCAAATCTAAGATAATAAAATGGGTAAAATATATATAACCTTGTTGGCAGATAATTTATAAGTACAAGTAGTTGTTATTTATTGTATATTAAAATGTAGCTGTGTAGCTTGTATTGCTTTTCACAGGTTCTTCCTCTATAGATCTCCCTACATTTCAGAATATATTTCATTCAGCTCACAAGTTCAGTTGAGTTGAAGATCTATAGTTTAGTTGGCCCCTTCGCCTAACCATTAGTCTTACCTTAGCTTTACCTTAGCCTTACCTCAGCCTTACCTTAGCCTTACCTTAGCTTTACCTTAGCCTTTTCTTAGCCTTACTTTATCCTTACCATAGCCTTATTTTAGCCTTATCTTAGCCTTATCTTAGCCTTACCTTAGCCTTATCTTAGCCTTATGTTAATCTTACTTTAGCCTTGCTAGCTTGTTGTTTGACAAACCAAGATGGGCCACCTTCTTTAGGGGCCCAAAACCCTAATGCTGCTGGGCTGGCGACACTCGTACGGCGCAGAGATGACCGAAAGAGATCTGATTCAACCATCACACCAACTGTAAACCCATTTATTTTGAACAACTAATATTACTAATATTTGTCATTTTTCTCACACTTAAAGCAGACCTATTCTGCAGAATTGACTTTTCAGAGCTTTTAACCATGTTATAGTTGTTTCCTCTTCTCATTTACCCTCTTGAAGTTGTTTTTGGATTGATTCGTGCACGTTTGAGCAATCTGTAATCGCTTATTTTCAAGATGCCATATTGTTGATCAATCCCCGCTTTCACGCCCGCTGCGACGTATTTACTTCGTTCTTCAATTTTATTTTCTTAATCAGTGGTACGTGTAGGATTTGGCCGCGTCGCGTAGTCATTTTGGTATAAATGGAAAAAAAATCTGCTACTCGCTAGTGTGATTTGCAACTATCCACAGAAGGAACCACCAACTTCACGGCTCTTTGTTGTGACGACGTTTACGGCGACGTCAGCTCCCACTGGGCACCGCAGTTTTCTAACAACTGTTTTTGATTAATATTGTAATTTAAAATGTGCAAATTACAACATAATGATTCACGGGTGTCATAGATTATAACTATCTAGCAAGTTCAATATGTCAGTATGTCTAGTTATGGATTTTCTTCATTAAAAGTATTGCTATCCTTCCTGGAAAAATTGCAATATTACAAAATCCACATCAGTGTTTTCATCTCATCTTCAGTATTCGAACATAATCCCAGTTGTGAACCCGTTAAGTGTCTTGATATATCTGTCCCAGTGTGCATTGCAACGTGGATTCTTTACATTCTGCCACCGGCCGTCCTTGTGTCTCCCAAATAGAGTAAGCGCTGCGTACGAGTGTGTGCGCCCCCCAGAAGTGTACGGCTAGCATACGGTTGACCTCTGACCTCGCCGCCCTGTCAGGATTCCACACTGCGACCAACTGCTGACAGACCTGCCTGCTGCTCATGCGGAGGGAGCTGATTGACGACTGGCTGCACGCTGCAAAAAAGAAAAAAATATATAAGACTTAAACGGCTTGAGTACTAAATTCTTGAGTAGTTTAGACTTAGTCACGTATTTGACAAAACGCCACCCAATTTTGTTCTCGCTCTGACTGTTTCTCATCAGGTTTTTGCTGTTAGCGTTTGCTTTAGTGCTTCTATATTGAAATTTTAAATCTATTATTGGAATGCCCCATGAGAGATACAATTTCTTTTTCGAAGGGGTCCAAAGAGGGTTCATAATTGAGGCTGGAGGCTCACAGCTAGTTTAGCCCAGGTTTAAAGCACATTTCGTTTGTGTCTCCTGGCGGTTCTTTCTGGAAAGCCTCAATAATCAATAATCAATCAATGATGTACAACCACTGTACCACTTTGGTGATCGTTCACAGGTTTCAGCTTCCTGTTAGTGACATTTTGAGGACTTTTTACCACTCAAAAGAAAGATTGTTTTGTTTTAAATACTTGCTATGGCAACTGTCGTTTTTTTTCTTCATTCTGAAACCCAGGGATAGTTTTTAGCTCTAGGTTTAGTTGCCTAATTTAGCATCCATGAGCGACATCGTCCACATTTCTGCTCCTTTTCAACGGTAGATCAGGTTATAGACTTTAAAATACTCATAATTAAGAAAACTATTACAGAAAACTATTTTGTTCTGTGTTTTCTGTAGCCTGGTTCAGAAACACTCTCATCCAAATTTGGGGTTGAGGCCTAATTGACGTGAACCTAGTAAGCAAATAAAAGATTACAGTTAAAACTACAACAACCACCTCATGAAATCTCAATTCAGGCCCGTTTACGTAATGTAGTTTTAACTTTTTCAGTGCAGGAGCAGTCAACAACATGTCACCGTGACCTGTGAACTCTGACCTCTCCTTCGGGACAGCGGCATTTCGCGGAGATGTTGTCGTACACTTCAGAAGTAGATCGCTTATTTTAGCCAACGGTAATAAACAGTTAAAGCGCGAACAAAGCTGTTAAGAGTGAACCTGTCGTGAGTCTTTGTAACACTAACCCCGGGATATTTACTATGCTATTTGCAGTTGAAGTACATGACCGTGAGGCTATAGAAATGTCACAAACTCATAAAACTCTTAAAATTTAGTTGTGTGGAGCGAATGCCTTCGAGTGCGTCTGAGGTATTGATGTCTGATTGTGTAGGCTGCCGCTCACTAGGTGGCGCTGGGTGAACGCAATGAGAAGACGCTGCTGTACTTCCATTATGGCTCATGTTAAAGGTCCTATTTTACGCAAAATTGATTCTCGTGAGATCTAAGCCATGTTTTAATGTTGTTTCCACATCAAAAACATACCTGGAGTTTTGTTTTGCTTCATTCACACATGTTTGAGTAATCCTGGTTTATTAGTCTGTCCACATCTCCAAAGCTCAAAATGCTCTGTTCCACCTTGTGATGTCATGTAGTGGTAGTTTTCGAGTTAACAGCTACTTTTTACCTTCAGTCCAGTAGAGACTGGCAATTCCAGGGCTGAAATTATCCAAATGATTCTGGTGAAGGCACTTCCTGTATTACCACATGACATCACAAGGTGGAACAGAGTGTTTTGAGAGAAAGAGTTTGAGAGAAGAACTCAGCCTAAATATGCAGGTTTGTGTGTTAAATGAAACAAAACACAACTTCAGGTATGTTTTTGATGAGGAAACAACATTATAACAGATCAGAAAATAGCGTAAACAAAACAAACTTCAGGTATGTTTTTGATGAGGAAACAACATTATAACAGATCAGAAAATAGCGTAACATGGGCCCTTTTGTCGTAAACTTGCACGACCTCTGCCGCAGTCGTCAACACGGTTATATCTTTAAATGTTTGTAAATATTTTATCTGCAGTACACTGTAAACAACAAAAAAACATATTGTATGGAACCCTATTGCTGGGTTTCAGATGACATCACATTAATACAGATGTGTGGCAGGTAAAATGAATATTGTTAAAATGCTAAATTATGTGTAATACAGCGAGTTCTTGAGTTTAGTCAATAATTGAAAATACCAGGTTCAACATTTGTGAATTTACCTTTTGGATATTTCACGGCAAAGTACAATGTAATCAATAGGGAAAACTATAGACATGAGACACAATTTCTGACGGGTGTGACTGACGGGCGGATTAACCAATCAGAGAACCCATAGTCCATTCACGTCAAAAACAAACATGGCGGCTTGTGAGTAAATAAACACACAGGGGAATGAAAAACTGAACGGATTTCTGCAGAATACACGAGCGAAGCATTAAACTCTGTAAATCTGAGGTAAAAGAGGAAGAATATTTGAGAGGAGACGTTTTTTTTGCACTTTTGTGAGTCACATGCCACAAATAAGCATCTGCCCCCTTGATTCGAAGTGTCACGGCCCTGGTTTGAACCTGTTTTGTTTTGGGGGGTTGTTCTACTGGAACAGTTTGGAAACAACAAATCCTGAGTCATGTGATCATTTAGTTACTCTTTTCTTGTAGTTTCTAACATTTCAAAGATGACATTGACAGAGCTGCATGTACTGTACACTGAACTAGGCCTGTCACGATAACAAATTTTGAAGTAAAGTAAATGATAAACGATAATATTGAAACCAAACCGTAAAGCAGCATTATCTCAAAAACATTCTAAATGTACAATATAACAGAATAAATAACAAAAACGCTTTAAAAATTGAAAATCGTGTATGTTAATCTTATACACGCTATCTCATCCATGCATTTTTTTAACTTTTCTATTACATTTTGTCATAAATATCATGAATGGAAATGATATTATACTGTATGTTTATGTGTTGGCAAATCACACAACCCAAAAGTCTTCATTTTTACATTTTTGCCGCAAAGTCCTTAAAAAGGTCCTATCGTTATCCTGCAGTTGTATTCTGCTCCACTTACTTTTACGAGCTCACTAATGTCACTTACAATCTATCTACATTCTCTGAACCAACGCAGACTCGCGGCTCCTCCAATTTCCTTATGCATACTTTGATTTGAAATGTGGCTCCCGAATTCTTACGGCACCGAAGCCGGTGTATAAGACCCAAAAAGTCTGAAACGAAAAAGCGGCGATGATGATAATGGACCTTTAAAATTCTGATGGGAATTTCAGCTGCAGCCCAGAGGAACAAAGCACATGCGAGTGGAGCTCTCGGAGGAACAGTAATTGTGATCCATGCTCTGTTAAAATCTCCACACTTCGGGACGGCGGGAGGGGGCAGACACGGTCCAATGAAGACATCACACGTTGGGGTTGTCACTGGCTCTGGCCCTCCGCCCCTTTCGCACCGCCGGGCCCCTCTCGTCCGCAGCTGCGGCCAAGACGGGGCGCCGTCTCCCCCCTTTTCCAAATCTGACGTTTCCTCTTTACATAGTGAGAGGGTGTTGTAGTGCACTGGGTGACCTCAAGGTGGAGCGCTGCCTCATGCTGATAAAGGCCTATCCTCAGTGTGGGCTGTTGGGAAGAAGAGATAGATGGAGATGAGCAGCAAACGTTTAGCGATTAATTGATTTAAAAAGCTGAATGGACATCGGAGTTCGACATATGAATGTGATTTTAAAATAATATGAAATCCAGCTAATAAAAACAGTAGAACAATCACATACTCACACAGTCATTTATAGGTAGAAGTGTCTTGCCCAAGGACACAACCAGCAGCACGGATTGAACTGCCAAATATCGTGACTAAATGAGCCACTAGTTCTTTACTAATACAGACCATGCAAAACAAACTGTTACTAAAGGCGCATTATGTAACTTTTTTGGTGAGGGATCAGCCATGTGCTTCTCCACGGAGATGTTCTTACTTTCTCTGGAACGTTAAACATTAAGCTTATCTAGCAGGGGGTCTCCTCTCCACAGAACAGACTTGTAACTTGGTCTGGTTGAATCACCTGCTTGTCTCCGTGGAGATAGATAAGTTTAATGCAGTTCTGCGGAACATTCCAGGCAAAACGGTAACATCTCCATGGAGACAAGCAGGTGGCATTACGTAGCATATCATTACTATATACACTGACTGGCCAAAAAAAAAGTCGCCTCATGGATTTAACTAAGCAAATAGGTACGAGCCTCCTATTGGATAATTACTGCAGGTTCAGCAACAGTCTGTGCTCAAAGAATGAGGTCAGCTGACCACCTGAATATACTGAATGACCAGGTTATTCCATCAATGGGTTTGTTCTTCCCTGATGTCACAGGCATATTCCAAGATGACAATGCCAGGATTCATCGGGCTCAGATTGTGACAGAGCAGTTCAGGAGCACGAGACGTCATTTTCACACATGGACTGGCCACCACAGAGTCCAGACCTCAACCCCATTGAGAATCTTTGGGATGTGCTGGAGAAGGCTTTGTGCAGCGTCAGACTCTACCATCATCAACGCAAGATCTTGGTGAAAAATTAATGCAACACTGGAAGGAAATAAATCTTGTGACGTTGCAGAAGCATCGAAACAACGCCACAGCGAATGCCGTAATCAAAGCTAAAGGCTGCAGAAGCATCGAAAACAACGCCAAGCGAATGCCGTAATCAAAGCTAAAGGCGTCCAACGAAATATTAGAGCGTGTGACCTTTTTTTTTGGTGGCGACTTTTTTTTTGGCCAGGCAGTGTATGAAGAGAGAGGAATGTACCACACACAACTAGTAAAACTGCAATTTGCAAAAAGTACAGTTCATTTAATTGTTTTGACAATTCCATTAGATTTAGTTCAAAACCACATAGACAGATTCTTGCTCATATCTTTCCATTCAATTCAATTTTATTTATACAGCACTTTTAAATACAACTTCAGCTGCCCAAAGTGCTTAATATAAAGTCAATAAAAAACAAATATACAGATTCAAACAAACACCAAGATATCCTGTCTATCTAGTATTAAATACCAGGGAGAAGAAGTGAGTTTTAAGTCTAGGCTTAAAGGTCCTAAATTACGCAAAACTGACTCTTGTAGAGCTTTTAGCCATAATGTTGTTACCTCCTCAAAAATGAGAGAAGAACTCAGCCTAAATATGCAGGATTTGTGTGTTAAACATGTGTGAATGAAACAAAACACAACTCCAGGTCTGTTTGTGACGAGGAAACGACATTATAACAGATCAGAAAATAGCGTAATATGGGGCCTTTAAACTGCGTTAAAGACTGGGAGGATCAAATATAAACTGAATATATATAACAACAAAGCAAGTAAAACATTATGTAAATGTATCGTGGTTGTCATTTTGCAGTAGAATTTTATACTGCTTTATAAATCTCTACATAAACTTTGAAAAGTCCTTTTTACGCAGCACTGATCTTTTAAATGTGTGACTAACGATACGAGCAGTTTGGCTTGACATTGTTTCTATACAGACTTAATGATTTCTCTGGTTTGGTCCTAATGTTGTACTTAAATAAACTGTTGTGGTGATTTGCAGACTTGACGACTGCTATGTTGGCGTGTCGAAAAGCGCCATAAGAAACCAAGCTATTTATATTCCTGATCCGGGCCCAGTTCTGTTAATTAAATCCGACTCGCTTTGAAGATACACCCGTTAAAATGTTTGGGATATTTCCTCTGCATTTGCTTTCAAAAATAACCAAAGCCTTAGACCACAGCCGACATAAAGTTTCACATGAAAACTTTTTGAAGCGACGTGGAAGGAAACAATCAAGATGGAGGCCCGCGAGTGGCGTTCATGTTTTATGCTTTAAACGGAGAGGAGAAAAAATAAACCAAATGTCTGTTGGGATTGTCAGCACATTTAGTTATATCACGAGGAGGCGAGGAAACGATTATCAAGCTCTGCAAATAAAAGCTTTTAGGAATGACTTAATAGGCCAGTTTCATGTGGTTCAGTCAAAGTGATGATTTCCACTTTGAGCTGGTGTCAAGCCCCAAACTGTTTATTTCAACAAAACTCAACAAAATGTGTGAGTGGAGTTCTGTGCATGCATCGTCACCTCGGCAAAGATGATTATAGTTACTGCACTTTGCATCCAGAACCGCTGGCATCATAACTTTGTCTAATGACCGCTGGGCTAAAAAGGTCCAGAGCTTTATGACTGGGGCAGATGTAGTGTGGCACAAGCAGCAAAATAACTTCACCCAGATGCCGACATTTCATTTTTCAAGCTCCCTGTTACGCCCAAAGTTGAATTGTTTTAGTGGGCTCAAAATCTGGAGTTTTCAAAGAACCAGTACCTTTTACTTGTAAATTGTGCGTATTAATCCAGAGTGGTTAAGGCTCTTTCCTCACAACAAGAAGGACTGTGGTTTGATTCACAAAGTCCCACCATGTCTTTTTAACCTCAAAAAAAGGCTAAAATGAATGTATATTTTGTTTTGTTTTTTTCATTTTGGATGTTTGCATTGCACTGACAAACACAGAAAAACATGTGTCCTTACAGTGAGCGGACATCTCCACAAACCTGACTCTTACTTGGTCTTCTCCTGCTTGTCTCCATGGAAATAAAGTACTGTTATAATTACTATAATATTCCACAATATGGCATAAAACTTACCTATTGGCAAACGTTCTAAAGTATGGTTTTCTACGTCCATGAAATCATGCAGGTGCCACCTTCAGAAAGTTACACAGTGTTGCTTTAATTATAAAAATGCAGTAGCAGCTCTTTTCCAGATGTTGCTTTACAATTCAGTGCAGTATTCACTGACTCTAAACACTTGGGCTAGACTAACGAAAGCCAGGCTGCCAATCCGTGCCACCATAAGCCTCTCCAACCGCTACAATATCCATCCCTTTCTATGTGGAGTTTGCTTGTTCTCCATGTGTCTTACGCAATGCACCTTTAACTGATCCAGCTCCTCTTTTAGCTGACGACACATTGGGTTCTCTCTGTCTCCGCTCTGAACCCTCTGTGTGTTTTAAAGCTTAAGTACAGACACTTATAGGTCAGCGTGGACTTGTGGCTTGTGCCTGTCTCTCCGAGTCAGAATACATTAGCACACGTCAATGCTAATCGCTAATTTAACCGTGCCACTGGTGTTTTCATAAGTAACCATGGCGAAAGGATGGAACAAAGTAATTAGTTTGAAGTGGATAATGAGGTATATTCAAAATTATGATGGAGGGACACCTGGCAGATGCACTTGTTCCGTCTTTATGGCCATGCTAGAGCGCTTAACCTCTGCCCGCTGTAAGTCTGAGACACGTGTTAAAGTGGAAAGAAATTGTAAAGAATTTTCCTTGTCTCCTCACAAAAAAATACTTCACCTGATAACTCAAGTCTTCAATTTCAAACGCAAATTGAGGTGATTTTTTTTTGTTTTGTCGTTGATCGGCCTGGAATCCTCCACAAATATGGCATTAAAGTTATCTATATACATGGAGAAAAGTAGCCTATGTGATGCTACCAGGTCAAGTTACAGGTCAGATCTGTGAAGAGTCGTATAAGTATTTTCCAGGGGGTAATTATTTTGTGATCAATTTGAGTTAAACGCCCAATGTGGAACATGCAAAGCAATAACATCTCCATGGAGAACATGAAGTAGCAGGCCCACCAAAACAGTTAAATAACGTACCTTTAAATTTGTTTCATTTGACCCATCGTTCAGTCCCACTGCTGTAACGTGTCCAGATCCATGGTGACCACAGTGGGTGCCTAGGGTCCCCACCGAGTCAGGGTCTTGGTCAGGAGTACCAAGATGGAGGATTAGCCTATTTTACATGTTATAATTACACATATACCACCTGTTCAGACTGTCCTACCTCTTATAACCAATCACACATCTTTTATCAATCAGTTTTTTGTTATGTTTTTATTGTATTTATATGTTTTTTTATCTAATTTTATCTTGTTCAGTGTCCTTGGGTGTTTTGAAAGGCGCTTATAAATAAAATATATTATTATTATATAGGTAAGCGGAGCACCATGAGGTAATCTATTCAGACACAGTAAGAACACACTGACAAAATTGGGACTAAACTCTGGACTAAACCCGAACTGGACCGGAACTAAAGCCAGACCAAACCAAATACATCGGGTACTTTGTCTGAATGCACCCTAAGAAATTATTTTCAAGATCTTGGAATCAAACCAGCAACGCTACTCTCCCTTGACTAAAATTGATTTTACAGCTTTTGCTACTTAACCCTCCTCTAATCGCTAACCACTTTTTGGTTAGAGGGAGTGGCACGTCTTGGCCGCTGTGATGGATGCGTTCTGTTCTGGAGGTCTGTGTTATCAGTTTGATTGGACAGCGTCAAGACAGAGAATGACTTATGAGTTTGGCTGTTCGCTAAATCGTCCCCGTTGCGGTCTACGAGGTTTGGAGGGCTCAGTGACTCTGTTTCATTTCATCTAACACGAGAAATAGATTTGTACAATGCATTTAAAGGTGTTACACAGTTCTTTGCATGCTTTAGTCTTCATTTGTTACTTTCATGTCCTGATTTCCCAAAGTAGTTGAACCTCATCTGCAGATATGAAACAGCTCCGTTTGAGGATGGTCTGGCATTAGCAAGTCCATGACATCATAGGCCTGAAGAAGCAGTGATGATAATACCAGCCTTAGATTCAGTCACACTCAATACAACCAGACCTCCTACATCTTCCTCTGTTTTGCGCTTTTTGTGGCCTGTAAGATTTCAGAGATTAAAATTAAAGATAGGTTTGGGTAAGTTTAGGTTGGTTATAGCAAAATTTTATGTGTAGAACTTGGAAATCTGTTTGTAAGTTGTCTTCAGCCATTTTCATTGGCTCTATGCACAGTGGTAGCCGGCTAGTTCCAACAGCCAGAGGAACAGTCAGTCCGACCATTTCCGGTGTAATGTAATGCCTATGATGATTTTGCCGAGTGGAGCTAAATCAATAAATCCTGACAGATAAGACAGTGGACAGGAAAACGTCCCCAGAGGTCACTTCTGCTTTTAGAACTACGCCTCTTTGTGTGTCAAAGCTAATGCTAACTTCTATTGAAACTTTAAATGTAACATAACAAAAAATATCTCTGCGTAGTCCCTCAGTCGTCCAGGTCTGATCCATAGCAAAAGACGAAGTTTAAATCTGTCAACTGGACAAAACGTTGTAGGAGTGAAGACGTTTCGCTGCTCATTCAAGCCGCTTCTTCAGTTCTGGTCAGATTTCTGGTGGACACTGCCTTATATCTACGTTTTGTCCAGTTGACTTAGTTGATTTAAACTTCGTCTTTTGCTATAACAAAAAAATAATAATAATTTGTTGCAATTTGTTGGGCGACTCAAATAAGTATTAAGTTTGTTTAAAATCTGTGACCCAAGACTTTGAATTATTATTTTTAAACTTACAAGCTTGTGTAACCATAGCTGCCCTGGTGTAGACTGATTGAAATGTGGCTGCCAATCTGCACCATTGGCCCCACGACCACCAATTACTCACTCACATATTCATACATAAATCAGTGGCAGGCTGGGATCAAACCTTCGACCCGCTGGTTGGTGGGCAAACGTTCTAACCACTGAGCTAGTGACACTTTATCTGATTGATTTGCTACGTCCATAAGATACAATGAGTTGATTCAAAATGGCGGATATAACTAAGGATATTTGTAGAAATTGTAAAACTAAACTGTTTCGTTTCGTTCCCTCTCCTTAAATTCTGAATGGTTAACATCATGATTCATAACAGCGGTAGTTGGGCTATAATGACATTGACCCATTTCATCCGAAGTCACTCTCTGAAACGCTTGGATGCAGCTACAGCCTATGACTATTTTCCTGGCCTTAAACCCGCACGGAGTTAGCAAAGCGATCTATGAAAACTGCTGGAAACTGCCTTTTAAATGTTGTCAATGACAGTGGTTTGTGAAGTTATTACTGTGGATTTAAAACAAGTCACAATCCCACAACTGGTGGTCTCTCTGCGACTAATTTGGGCGGCAGGGACTTTGAAATATCGTTAGCGTTTCATGTGATGTCATTATTAGAGCCAGTTGGTCCCAAATAGTGTGTGTGGGGTGGGATATTTGAGCGGAGGTGAATGAAATGCTGCTAATGAGTGTAGTTCGGGCTGTTCCTGTTGGGATATGAGCCAGAGGTGACATGCTGGGGCTTCTGTGTGGCTCTTTCAGTTATTTTAAAACGGGCTGTTAGGGTAGTATTGGGTTGCTATAATAGTTTATGTATGCTGCTTTTTATTCATTTTTCAGTTTTTTTTTTTAACTGCTAAGGACGCTTTGGGATTTTCTTACGGTATAACTTGAAATGTATGTGTCCAAAACGTAGACGGTATAAAGAAGCGGACTAAGGGGGGGGCGACCTGTTTTCAATACAAAGTGAATTGGAGTCGATGGAGCCGGAAGCGCGTCAGTGTTCACTTTCAATTTGAAACGTGGCGTTAGCGGGTTAGCTATGTCCATTTATATATGCAGTCCATGTCTAAAAACGACAAAACCATGATACATTATAGTCAACGGATGGCCGTCTAACAAACTAGTTACTGATGCTAAAAAGTACGCCACGAAGCTGAATTTTGAATGAATAAAACCAATATTTTTTCTATTAGCTAATTTTAGCCAATCACAGCCTGCTTCCTTCCCCTCTTAACCAATCACCTCAAGTCATTCATATTCATTTCCCCTCCATCATCCTTTCCATACAGATGATCCTGCCGTTTCAGCTATAACCCACTTCTCCCGTCTGTTCCGACTCCAGTGCAGCAGCAGAACCATCAGCCACCTCAGACTCTACAACTCCTTTATTTCACTACCAGAAAGTGTCTAAGATTTTCCTATAAACTCTCAGAAATAAAAGTCAGCGTTTGTGACTGTAGGGGGATAATCGCTTGCCACTGGTGAGGAAGTGCCCTGGACAGTCCTGATGTGTACCTAACCGGGACGACATACCTTTTATAACTGATTTATTATTACAATCAATCAATAATACCACTGCCTTCTATCTGCATGAAAACACAGTAAAATGTACTTTTGTTTTGACACTGCTATGAGAAAAGTATCAGACAACGCTGGTAAAATTCCACTCACAATTAAGAGTGAAACAAAAGTATATAATTTTACATGAAAAGCCAAATTCACCCGGTTTACCTCCAAAATCTGTCTGTTCAGTCTAGTCTATTGAAATTTTGTGTGACGATTATTATGGCCAAAGTAATTGCGATTAACGATTATATTACGATAATGATTAAAGTTCTGAATAATTAATGAATAATTCTAACTTTAACAGAGAATGTTATGAATAAGCAGGGCCGTCAACTGAAATTTGGAGGCCCGGGGCAATAAGCCTCACATGGCCACCCCCGTAATCAAAATTAATAGGAAGAGGGTCCAATTCTGGGCCCCTAAGACCCTGGGGCCCCGGACAACAGACCCCTTTGTCCCCCCCGTTGACTTTCCTGTAGATAAGTTTTTTTTTCTGCACATTTTGGTGATATAATGGCGATTATCTTTGTTGGCGATTATCACGATTATATAATATGTCCCACGAACGATTATTGTCGACCCTTTTTATCACGATAAACGATATTATTGTTTATTTTCCCATCCCTATTTCAGTCTACCATGCATTGCGCTCCCTTCTCTTTTGTCTCTGTCTATCTTCCCTGATCTTATTTATAATATAAAAAACATAAAGCAAATAAAAAATAAACCACGTCCCACCACTTCACCCCTCTTCACCTCTACCACGTTTTTGTGTAATCCTGATTATTAAAGTACATGGGGTCAAATCGCTCTGTCTCTCATCCTCTCCCCTCACTGATGCCTTAAGTGTCATAGAGCGCGTATCTTTCCCTGTGAGTATAATTAATGCACAGACGTGGCAGACACAAGGCCGCGGCACGTCTCCTCCCTGTGAGCTGAGGAGAACCAGAGCTACTGCAGATACCACGCCGGACCGCTCCCGTCGTTCTGCCGTCTCCGGCCTTATCTCGCTGTCTTTGCTGGGTTCACAATAGACATCCTAAAGTTAGACGTTCACTGTTGAGCGTAGTCCTTTATGAGCAACGTAACTGAATAAAATAACTAATAAAATAATTAAAACCACGCTCCAGGCTGTACCCGAGTTTTACTGATTTAAAAACTTGAAACAGAAGTAGTTTGTTTTAATGGTTTGCAGTTGTCCCAAGTTATTTCCCACTTTCGCATTCGTGGCTGGCATCCTAATTATTCACTGCGATGAGTTTATAAGAGCTTTTTGAGCAGAGTTTTGTCATCGTGGCAATGCTAAAAACAACTAGCATGCTAACAGCACATCAGTCTTACCTTTTGGTTTGATTGAAACACTATAATTCGATGAAGACAGTTGTCTGATTTTTTTACTTTACATTGTTCTAAATAGGCATGGTAATAGTATAGCCCATTTCTGCCCATTAATGAGAAGGTTTAAGGTTCTAGGGTCATGGTCACATTTTTATATAGCGCCTTTTCACCTTCACGTCACTCAAAACGCTTTACATCAAGGAAACACTCACCCATTCACACACACACATTCACACACCAGTGTACACAGACACTGGGGGCGAGGTGGGTTAAGTGTCTTGCCCAAGGACACAGCATTCATCTGTGGGAGCTGGAATCGCACCGCCAACCTGTGGGTTAGTGGATCTGACCGCTCAACCGATGATGTTTATGTCGAGAGCGGGATTCGAACCGCCAACCTTCCGCTCAAACACTGAACTACTGTCGTTCTAACCCTGTTCCCACCATTTCAGACTTTGATTGTGTCCTTGGGCAACGCACTTCACGCCTTATAACTACAGTCTTTGTAGATGATGACAACGAATAGTGTTTTTTATGCTTTATATAAACCTATTTTGAACAGCCACGAAGGTAGGACTGGAAGACCAAGATAATCGGTACCAAATACTTTTAATAATGTATCTTGAGACTTTAAAAATCGTTTCTGTATTTATTTGTCTTGAAGTTTTCTTTAATGATTTCATTGTATTGTCTGTGTGGTAGATAAAAGTGAAGACAGGCCCTCCTCACGCAGAGATAACCAAAACTGTACCCACTTTAACAAAACACATTATTATCAAGTTTATGAGTATTACTGGAGCCACAATCCCTCTGCTGCGAGACAAGTAGTGAAAGAAATCCACTAAGCAAAATGAAGGGAGGAGATGACGCTGGACTTCTGAGATAAAATTATTATTAATAGTTTCAGCTTTTCTCTCCAACATTTTTTGTTTAGTTTTGCCCTCCCCCCTTTCCTTTCTCTGTTTTCTTAAAGACACTGATCTCCCTCACTTCAAAGCCCCAAAATGAACTTTAACCATGTAAATACGATCCGGTTTTATTCACACACACACACTCGCTATCCCTGTGCGGTTTGTCTTTTCATCTTGCGGAAATAGAAGTTCAAAAATCCCACACAACGACGCGCAGCGAAGGCCCCGGGCGACCCTCATAATAAAACAATTGTAATAGGCCAAGAAAATATTGCGGAGATCGACCAAAGCTACTGAGGAAGGAAGAGACTGCTGCATATGCATAGAAGGGCTCATGCATTTAACATTGAGCAGGGGAGGATGTCAAAACTTGAGGTTCTTTTGAAGGGTCCTATGGTCACTCGCTTGGATGCAAGTTTAACCACTAAATACTGCAAAGGAACAACGCCGCCAAAACGATACAAGCCAATGCCAAAGAAGGGGATCTAAGAAAATTGTTTTGGTTAAAATATCACTAACCAAAAGGAAAGAATCTCCATTGATGACTTACTTTTTAACAACTTCATGTATTACATTTATGATCCTATTGTCTTTCTTTTAGAGCGATGGAAGGGGGAGATTCCTGGAGGGGTGGGGAACCAAAGCAGAGCGTCAAGGGAGTGCCTTTGTCCATATCTTGAAGGTTTTGGTCAAGAGTACTGCGCATGCTTTAGGTTGGTGGGAGAACCTGTTAAGCTAGTTTAACCACAAAATATTTAAAAAGAAATCAGCCAAGTTGCTAGTCAATGCCAATGAAGGGGATCTAAGAAAATTGTTTTGGTAAAAATACCACAAACTAAAAGGAAAGAATGTCTATTGATGGTTTACGACCCAACTGGCCATGTTTTGTAATAAATGTATGATCCATTGATTTTCTTCCAAACATTTCTCCTCAGCTTTTGGTTAATGTTTCAGTGACGGAGGGGCAGCCTGTCAGGAAAAGTGGGCGACCAACGTCAAAGCCAAGTCATGAACGTGGTTTGGTCAGGAGTACCTAGCTGGAGGTTTAAACTACTTTGCATACATTAGATTGATGGGAGAACCTCTAATTATAAGAAAACGCGAACTCCGTCCCATAAAGGTCTGGGAATTGAACCGTAAATCTTTTTGCTGGGAGGTGAAAATGCTAACAACTTTGTCATTAAGGGTAAACTATGTAACTAATGGGGTGGAGGGTCTGCCACCTGCTTGTCTGAGAAGTTATTGCATTGCCTTGAAAGTTCCACAGTATGGCATTAAAGGTCCTGTGCTACAAGAAGTTTACTCTTGTGAGCTATAAGCCATGTTAGAATATTGTTACGTCATCAAAAACGTACCTGGAGTTGTGTTTTGTTTCATTCACACATGTCTGAGTAATCCTGCTGTCTACATCTCCAAAGCTCAAAATATTAAGTTCCACCTTGTGATGTCATCAAGCGGTAGTTTTCAAGTTATCGGTTACATTTTACCTTTTGTTCCGTAGAGACTGCCATTCCAAGGCTGAAATTATCCAGTTGATTCTAATGAAAGTGTATGGAGTTTAAAAACACAGTGGCGCACTTCCTGTATTGCCACATGACATCACAAGGTGGAACAGTGTGTTTTCTGTTTGAGAGAAGAGCACACCCTAAATGTGAAGGGTTTGTGTGTTAAACGTGTGAATGAAACAAAACAACTCCAGGTCTGTTTGTGATGAGGAAACAACATTATAACATAGATCAGAAAATGGAGTAATATGGGCCCTTTAATGTTATCTGTCGCTATGGAGACAAGCAGGTGACGTGACTATATGTCTATACAGGTCAGATTTGTGGAAAGGCAGCCACACTCATTGTAAGAGTGCATGTTTCTCAAGAAATTTTAAGTAACAATTTAATTTTCATGCCAGAAAATGGAGCATTCCAGATAAACTACCAGATAAGTTACATAGTGAAACCGTGACACATACGTTGCTACAGAAGCCATCTTGGATCTTGGTGAACCAGAGTTAGTCAACGGTCTGAAGTGGCCAGCGCTGACAGACGAACATAACATGAATTTGTGCGGTAACGAGCCATTACCAAAGACTGCGGTGTTTCCCTGAGCGCTCTTTTTCACACTGTCAAACTACACTTGAGTCTGAAGTGGGCGACAAAGCTGTTTATCAAAGCAGATCCTCAGAGACCGCGATAGAGACACTGCACAGACCCATCATCTCCTCACAGTCACCAGAAGCACTTAGAGACACAGAGATAAGCAGCTCGGGCCTGAATATGGAGGACAGATAGAACAGGACACATTTACACTGCAGCTGTGGGAGGAGAAGCAATGGGAAATGTTGCTAACACTAGCCCATCCATTCTTGCGTTATATTATGTTATGTTGATGGCATCTGTTATCAAAAGGTGACTTGGGTTGCAAAGTGCTGGACCGTTGGACCGTATTTCCAAACAAAATATGATATGTCTTTTGAATCATAGACATTCTTAGATGCGAAATTCTCTATCTCAGCCTGTTTCTGCAACTCGATTACGTGGCTAGTCGCTGCTACCTGGAGTTACGTTAAATCGAACGCTCCTTCACATACAAATGAATGGTGAAGCCAATCCCCATATTAAAGTATATAGCATGTTTATTTCATGATATTTATGTCATTTATTAGGACTGGGACAATAAACAATAATATCGTTTATCGCGATAAAAAGGGTTGACAATAATCGTTTGTGGGACATTTTATATAATCGTGATAATCACCAACAAGGATAATCGCCATTATATCACCTGAATGTGCAGAAAAAAACGACTTAACCACAGGGGAGTCAACGGGGGGGGACAAAGGGGTCTGTTGTCCAGGGCCCCAAGGTCTTAGGGGCCATGTGAGACTTATTGTCCCGGTCCTACAAATTTCCGTCGACGGCCCTGCTTATCCATAATATTCTCTGTTAAAGTTATAATTATTCATATCCATAACAACTTTAATCATTATCGTGATATAATCTTTGATCGCAATTATTTTGGCCATGATAATCGTCACACAAATTTCAGTATCGTCCCAGGCCTGCTCACCAGTAACATGTAAAAGAGGAGGTTTAGTTTAGTTGTCACTATGTTTACCAGAGACACACAGGTTCAGAAATCTCAACTGAAATTCGGTTAGCCGTTAGCTCAAACGCCACTTTTACATACATTTTAAATAAGACATCAAAAGGTTTACACACTCAACAATGACTTTAAAAGAGGCTCTGGTCTCACGTAAATGTGGTCAATGGGTTGGTACCAGCTGACACCTTCCGGATTATTCATAATTTACTGTTTTTGCGAGCTAATGCCAACGGCTATAGGAAAAAAATACGGGGGACTGGCTCCGATGCTCCAAAATCTTCCCGAACTAGCCAAGTTGCTAAGACGATAGCATTAGTATCGAATGCCGCGTCCGTGTTTTGAATGGTCAGTTAGTCGTCTGAATGGCATAGGCTGGCAGTCATGAGATTGACTCCACTGTTATGAAGAAGCTTTTTGTCTTGACCTGGAATCAATTTCTATGTATTTATTAAGTATACCTACCGTGAAAGACGACACAAACGTCTTTTTTGGTATTTAGTCATTTAGTAACCATCACATCGGTCATAGATCATTGCTTAATATTTTGTTTTCTCATAAACTGCAACATCGAACAGAAATGGCGGCCTATTGACTCCTCGCTCAAAACAACAAAACTGATTCTCCAGTCTAATTTTTTTGAATTATTGCTGTGGGTGGATATATGTGGTGAATAGAAGCCTCAAAAGCATGACAACAGGAAAACTCAAACACAACTCAGACTAATGATGAGGGAAAACCATTATAACTGATATAAGCTCATAAAAGTCAGTGGTTTGTACATAAGCTCCATTGTTTTTCCTAGTTTTCCCAGTTTTCCCGGGCTGGTCGAGTTTAGATCAAATGGAAGGACAAAAATGATTACAACATGAATCCGATCCGCTTTAAAATGTGTGTCACGCTAGGTTCTCATTACTCCGCCACTCCATACATATATGGAACATTTATAATTTGCATGTGTTGGAGTAATAGTCTTGACTTGGTTCCTCACCTGGAAGCGGCCTTATTTCCTCTGTATGTTTGTGTGCGCTCTGTGTTCATGCGTGTGGGTGTGATGTGACGCACAGCTGATGGTGCTTAGAGCCGTGCCTTCCATGCACACCCTAAATCTTACTAATAAGCTCTGGTGCCTGAGCCAGCCCCCTCCATCCCCCCCCAGCAAGTGATAAATAACCCCATACCCTTTGGACGTCAACTGGACCCAGCCAACTCACGGCATTACCGAGAAAGTGATCCAACATGGAAGAAGAGTGATAGCGATGTCGTAAGATACGGAGCTCCATCAAAGTCCGTGATCAGATCTGTAGTGATGTATGTAATGTTATTTTGGCTGTTTTACACTTGTGACTTTGTGCTTTTTGAGTAAAATATCCAAAGTTTAAAACAATACAGCTTATTAAAGGGCCCGTATTACGGTATTTTCTGATCTGTTATAATGTTGTTTCTTCATCAAAAGTTCTTAGAGTTTCGTTTTGTTTCATTTGCGCATGTTTCGTTAACACACAAACCCTGCATATTCAGGCGAGTTCTTCTCTCAGACAGGAAACACTCTGTTCCACCTTATGATGTCCATGTGGTAAACAGAAAGTGCTCCACAGTGTCAACTCTATACATTTTCATTAGAATCATTTGGATAATTTCAGCCCTGGTATTTCCAATCTCTAATAAACAAATGTAAAACGTAGCTGTTGACTTGAAAACTACCGTGTCATTACGTCACAAGGAGCATTTTGAGCTTTGAAGATGTAGACAGACTAATAATAAATAGTTACTGAAATGTGTGAATGAAACAAAACACAACTCCGGGTATGTTTTTGAGGAGGTCATAGCATTATAACATGGCTAAAACTCACAAAAGTCAATTTTATGTAATATAGGACCTTTAATTTACATGAGCTGTACCTGATTTTTATAGCCTTAAAAACATTAATTGGTTCATTTTAAATTGTTTGCAGTAGCCCAAACGTTATTTCTCACTTCACTGCAATGACTTTATAAGCGTTTTTCTCACCTTTCAGAGGTCAGAGCGGAGTTTTGCTGTCACAATAATAGTAACGACAACTTGCAAACAAACCAACTTCCTGCTTTCGTCAGGTTTGCAGACGAAAATAAAAGCTTTATAATTAGATGCAGACAGCTCAGCAGCAGCAGTCTCATTTCGATCTTTGCTCTTACATGACAAATTTGACTTTAGTTCATGTTATTGTGAGAAGCGGCCAATGAGACGGAGAAAAGCCATGACTGAGATAAGAGGATTTGTAAAGTAAATGTGCAATTATGAGGTCAGTGATAAACGCTGTTTCCGTTCGTGCGCTGTCTTAATGAACGCTCTCGGGAGAGTTAGCAGCTGATTGTGTACGGAGACACACTTATCACTTATCTCCCCTCCGACTATGAAAGTCTAAGTGTACGCACATGGAGGAGGAGAGACGGGGGAGGAGGAGGAGGAGGAGAGGGAAGAGAGGAGGAGAGGAGGTCAAGGAGGTTGTGGAGAAGGGGATCTGTTGAGTAGTTCTTTACAAATGGCTTTAAGGGTGAGAGGAAGTGGTGGAAGGTCACCGTGGCAACATTCAAGACCCACGACTGAGATAAACGAAGGCCTGAATTAATGCTACACGAGGATTTTTTTAATTTAATTTAATTTTTTTTAAATATTTGAGACCAAACATTTTAAAGGTTATACTTAATTTTTTTCTTTTTAACATAATAAGCGATGGACTTTACATATTCACATTTCAAATTATTCAGTCATGGATATTTTTTATTATTATTATAAAATCAGGAACATTTTGCACTTACTATATTTGGAGCTAATTTTATTTGATGTATCAGGATGGGCCATTTACCGGTACTTTAGGATCGTACTGCAGTAAGATCCCAAATATACAATGTCAGTGCTGAAATTTTGTTAGTTTGTTCTGTTGTTTTTTGTGACTGTCATGAAGTCAAATCTTATTTTTTCTAATTTGCAAGTTGCTTAAAACGTATTTTTGTTTCACAAGTTTAGCTACCTCTTGTTTATTCCACATCTTTTGCATTTATATCCAATTCTTTCTATACACGACTTCTACAACCAGCCCACGGACTCCTCTTTACCCTCCTTCATAATTCACTTACCAGCTCCCGTATGCTTTTTTTTAAATGTTTGGATTCCCTGTCTGCCTCTCGTTCCTGTGCTGAAAACCTCCGACTCTATAAACGCTCGCGGTGTGCACAGTGGGCTCAGTCCGCCTCGGGACCAGGAAGTTTCGGGGTGACGCTCCATCTCCCGTTTCCTGTTCTGCTCAGTCACCGAGCCGACCGCCGTGCCCCATAAAGAATGCATTAGCCCTTCCTCCGTAAAGCTACACCTCCAGACACATGCTAGCACGGTTAGCCGTCGTTCAATTATGGAGGATGCTTTGCGCTTTTAGGATCTCAACTCATTAAAAACCATGTAGGAACTTTGATTCTGACAAGAGGGTGAAGTGTAGAGATCAATGTTTGTACCAGTAGCGACCCAGCGGTAACTGGGTTGTTCCGTGGCTTTTCTTATTTTGTTTTTGTTTCGTTTCACTTTTTTATATAAAATTTCATGCACGTTTCAAATTGTTAAATTGGTAATTGAGTAGATAGCCTAATTCCAAGAGCGTTACAAGCAAGAGAAAACTGATATATGAACTAATAAACTAATATATTTTCACGATACAATTTCAGTTTTTGTTTTTATGGGGCTAAACTACAACAATATGTACAACAATATTTTTTTCAAAATATTCCATTATTTAAACAATTGCAGCCAACTCAAGTTTGGATTCCATCGCAATATATTGTGTAGCTCTACTCGTGGTCCTTCTTTTCCCTCTTCCTCGTGTTTTTGTTTCATCAATTCATCAAAAACATGGTTCGGGTTACACAGCACAAAACACGTACCCTCTAAAGAAAGCAGTGAATGAAAAGCCCTGTGTTTGAACAATTTGAACTTGCTCACAAAATGGTCCTTTACTTCCACGTCGTGTCCGCCCAAAGCTCCCCAAAGCAGCCGTAGCCACATGTGCACTAGGCTCAGTGATGTATGTGTGAATTATAAGGTGTTAATTCTGGAGGTGTTGCCAACGCGCTGTCACCCGGAGCAAAGCCGCACTGCGCTTGTTAGGGCCGCGGACTCATTTCCTCTTTTCTCCAGTCCCTTCTCTGACTCGCGCCCAAACTATGTGAACGATTTGGCTTTTATTGTAGCAACATTTTTAGCAAGTCCGCTCGCAATGCATTACACTGAAAGCGAGCGGTGTAATCAGTTGTGTTAACAGATGAGGTGGCCGCTGAAGTGTCGTTTGAACAGGTGCAAAACGTATTAAACGCTAAAAAGTGTAAAGTGATCTTAGAATGGAGTTTGGTTTGTGTTCGTGTTATCATGCTAGGTAGGCTGCATCACAGAACCTTCGTCTAAAACATCTATGAGAGCGCAAAGGAGAGACATTAGTTATTCCAATAAATGCACTTTTGCTCTAAAAACTATCCTAAATTAGAAAACACAACCTAGATTTAAAATTATATTAGATTTATAAACGTAACTGTACTTGTCTGAAAATCTCTCAAAACTCAAATCTCAATGATCGACCAAATTTGTCCCAATATGCACCGAGTAATAGTAAATTGGCTCTGGCGCCCGGCAACCGCACTGTTAGCGTCACTACTTCCTGTCCAGTTGGTTAAAATGAACAAATACTTAAAGATCACGCGGTGGACAGGGAGCTGTGGGTGGATGTCACTGACAACATGTTAAAAACTTAATATAAAATGAATACTTCACCAGAGAACACAAGGGAGATGTTTGTGTCTCAATGCTAACGCTAATGCTAATTTTGAGGCATAATACATATTAAAACAACTGAAGTATTCTGCATTTTAAAACAGCTCTGTAGCCTTTATTTTAATTCATTTTAATAGGTTGTTTATTTTATATTTTTTACGCTAATAAAAGTTAGCATAAGCTTAGACACACCGCGAGCTAAGCTAGTGTGCTGCTGTGCACAAAGCCACTTCTGTATTTGTATGTAAAAAAGGCAGAATAAATTCACAATTCATTCACGAATCTTCATCTAACTGATTCCATACCAACTCCTTTTTGCACCTTTGTATACAAATCCTCTACAATCAAAATGAGTCAACTAATAAAAAAAAAAATACATTTTGGTCGACCAGGATGCCATTTATAGCCCTATTGTTGTTGTTTTATCTGTTAAAAACAAAGCGCTCATGAAGAAGAGACCCCTACATTCCTACATTAAGCTTTCCCTGTAAATAGTACTTTTGTAAAACTATTCGTAATGTGTAGTCAGTATGAAAGAATGTCATTGTAAAATCATTTTTGTACAGACGTGACATATCCTAAATCTGCAGCCACGTTATAGCCACTTTCATGAATGCGTTCATTGTCAAGCGCTCTCCGCGTGACCTCGTTTTGCCCGTCTTCTGTTTATTTGTTTCGATCGCAGATGCAGATATAACGGGCCGTCACCATAACGCCTCAGCGGCCGCTCTGCTCTTTTGTCGCGACTCTTGACAATCTCGTGCCCGGCAACAGTGTGCGGCAGGTCGTAGCGTGTTACTTTTCACTTCCTTCAATGGGTTTTTTTCTGTTGTTTTCAAACACACGTGGTTGGGGTTTTCAGCTTTCTCCTTTCAACACCTTCTCTGTGGAACTGATGGCTGCAGATACGGCTTTAGTTTGGTCTTTTCTTACCCTCTCCTCCTTCTGGTGATAAAGCTATGTGGATGTTTACCTCCAGATAACGTTATTTTGACTCCAAGGCCGCTGCTGGTGTGTGTGTGGAGGCAGTGACAGACGTGAACAACAGGCAAGTATCTTTACAAAGACCTGTAGATAGTTAATAGGGGTAAAAGGCGTCGCGGGCTAAGGCTCTTTTGATCCCTCCATATTGGCTCACTTAGCACCTCGGAGGCTAGGAAGTGTAGCATGCTAGCACATCTGCTTTCTGAACTTGGTAATGAGCGACCTTTCTCTTATAGTTCATTCAGACCAATAGCAATGATTTGGTAGGACTTTTAGAAACATGCGCTTGTATATCTTTGAGGTAAGATAAATTTAAGGTATACTTTACTTTATGATCCCCGAAATTTGTCCTCCACATTTGACCCACGCCGCTGGGGAAACCAGTCCACAGATCCTGAGCTAGACTTGATCAGGACGACCTTAGCTGGAGGATTTGACCTAGTGTGCATGTTTTCGATGGGGCAAAGTGGGATTACCCAGAAGAATCCTATGAAGAATCCTTCAAACTTCACTCACAAAGGCCTGGGCAGGCCACCGAATCTCGCCAATTCACAACATGTAAAAAAGCAACAGCTTCATAGAATAATTATGCATGTAAAACTGGTATGCAAAGATATTTTGGAAAATTTTATATAGCACATTTAAAACTAAACAAAGTGCCCAAGTGACCAAAGTGCTTCACATAAAAAAACAACAAAACAAACAAATACACAGATAACAAGACACATAGGAAAAGAACAATAAAACTCCTAGATATCCTGTGTAGCTATTATTAAATGTCAGGGAGAAGAGGTGGGTTTTCAGTCTAGACTTAAACTGCGTTAAAGACTGAGAAGATCTGACAGGCAGAGGGAGGCTGTTCCATAGTCTGGGCGCTGCCACAGAACACTACATGCATTTTCTTCCTGCGTTAAGCCTACTACACACTAGCACTAACACCAGCGTTAACATTTTTTACCAAAGCTTTTGCATCTATTGTTAAGTTTTGCAATAAGAAATTACTATAAACTCAATCTGTGGATCGCTTAATGGAATTTTGACGATTATCATTATATTTTACATACGCTTTTTCTTGTTTTTCCCGTCACATTTTAAACCACTTTAATGTGTCAGATCATATCTTCAGCCAAGCTACAAGCAGAATATATGACCCTAACTGTGAGGACATGTCCTCAGAAGCAGTTTCAGGACATAGGCAGCGTGTGGGCGATGTGTGGGCTTACAAACAGCAGGACAGGAGCCTTCTCTGTGTACACGGACCGTAGTCTAAATGGAGACGTGTTGTAGTCTTGTAAACACTAAACATAGTGGGCTGTGGGCCGCATGTAGCCGAGCCGTTTGTGATTAGCAGCTTACAGGGAGCGATCAGAGCGAGCCGGGCCAACGGAAACCAGAGAACCTGTTTTATGTGCGTCTTATTTTAGCATCCGCTTCCCTGAATTAGCCGCACCATGGCTGGGCTTGTTTCAGATGCGAGGAGGTAAAAGCTAAGTTTAACCTCGCAAAGACAGAAATCATATAAAATGCCTTTAAGCTAAGTTATGCACATATAAGCTCCCTAAATGAACGCACATGGAGCAGATGTTCTGTGGTCGGTGCTATAAGGAAGGTCCATAAACATTGTCTAAAATTAGAGCATCATAAACACAAATGCAAGCGTGTGTCAAACTGTGGACATTAAAACAACTAAAAAGGACATATGCTTTTGCCTACATGCAAATTTAGCCTGCTATGCTATGCTCCCCCAAGGAAAGTCATAACTGTGCGTCTAAATCGTCTTTCGTTTTAATATTTTAAGAACATTTGATTTGCCATTAAGAAAATAAGAAGGCGTGTTGTGTGTTAAAAGATGATACACAGACTAGGGATGCACCGATACTACACTGGTATCGAATATCGGCACTGATATTGGAAAATTTAGGCATTGAATATCAGTTTCAAGATATCACTTCAGCCGATATCCCATTTTGGTCCATAAATTGGAGTAATGAGATGATTTACTGGCCGATGTTGACAGACCTTTTTGATTAATTGATGTCATTTTAAGGTACTTTTTATATTAATATTTTACAGATACTAGATAACAGCTCACTCACTTACTATAGATTCAATTTTAGACAGGAAGACTTGAGTATGCAGTTCCCACGACCGCGCCACTGCAGGAGATACAGCTGGACACGGCCTCCTGAAGCCAATGTAGCGTAGTCTCGTCTGCCGGTGCTGTGGAGGCTGTGCGCGGCTATGTCCCTGCGCTGCTATTACCCACACCTCACTCCGCTTTAGGCCCATGACCAAATAAACACGATTCTGACTTCATCCCTGTCCGCACACACGCGCAGTCGCCGAAACAGGGCCGCGAGGCTGTAATTGAAATAAAATGGTGCGCAGGCAAAGGTTGTGACCTGAGCGTTTGGGCAATGCGCTATTAACTCTGCTTAACCATAACAGTTGTGGTCGCTGCAGTTTTTGTTCAGTCTCAGGTTCCCACAAAGTTTCATACAGTGAGAGTCCCACTGCTGCAATGTACCTACACTGATTTCGGGTCTCAGAAATGCAATAGAATATATTTATACATGTAGTGAAAACTGACCTAAAACTTGAGACACATCCTGACTTGGCCGTAGATAAAACTAAAGATTTGAAAGTATTAAATCACGCTATATAAAAGGATATGATTTTCTAGCGTAAATATCACCTTTTCCACAAAAATTTACTTTTGATGCTAAACTCATAATAATGTTCTTTTCCTTATCAAAAACAATCCAGCAATTTTGACCTGGATTGGTCTGGGTTTGAGTTATAGTACTTCTGATTTAGATTAGGTTTAGTCCTGGTTTAGTCCTGTTATAGTCCTGGTTTAGTCCTTGTTTAGTCCAGGTTTAGTTACTCTGTATGAAAAACCATTCACCTTCCCCAGATACTTTCTACTACTTACAATGATTAAACAACCAACTTTGATATTAGCAGCTATTTAGCTTGAATCATTCTGCGTCAATCTTCAGCAGCTGTAATCCTTGCGCCCTCTGCTGTAATATGGAATACGCAAACATATTTTAATTTAACATGTGAGAAAACCTTGAACAATTTATATGAGCTGTGCATGAATATGGAAAATCCAACTAAATTTGTGTGGGAAAAACAAAATCGCAATGCTATGTATTTGATTTAAGTGGCATCACAACCGCAAAAATGTTTTACCTGCAAAATAACTTAATTTCTTTTGTCCTTAAATCACTCTTTGTGCAATACTCAAACAGTATTTTCTGTGAGACAGCGAGCCTCCTTTCGTCGACTTCTTCTGGTCCGGTTTGTTTTCTCTCGGCGCTAATCTAAATTCCTCGTGAACACCTTCCATCACAAGCCCGATGGTGCGTGCCGCGCGGCCTCCCCATCGCGTCCTTTTTCATCACCTCCACACACGTACGTACACACGCGTACACACTGCACAGTATGGAGTGTTCCTCGCCTTGAACTTTGACCCCACATCCCATAATTCCACTGTCCACAGATCCCACACACAATGCTGCTTACAACATCAGATCGGTGGACTCGGATTACATCACAACACTGAATAGTATAGTAGATATTGGGGTAGGAAAAATTACTTTTGGTAATTTGAAAACTTTGAACTGTGGTTGAATAAAAGTATTTTGTGGGAAGCAAATTATTATATTCAAGATTTGTAGATGTTCTTTTTGGATATTTCTTATGAGAAGTACCACGGGATCACGCTACTGACTCAATCTGCAAGTCTAACGTCATTCCATTAGAATCAGAAAAAACTTGCTAGCATAATGTTTTGTTTGTTAGCGTGTGTATTTCCCCCCCATATTTGCCCTCAGTAGTTGTTTGTGAAGATGCAGGCTGTGTGTATTGTTAGCATGCTGTAGTAGAATGTATGGTTGGGTGGCCGTGACCGCGCTCCCCTCAGAGAGCTGTATTTCATTTTGGGGGCATGACTATAGCGCCCGTAACTGCGCCCCAAGTCTCGCTCTGTAAGCCTGTGGAGGGCGAGTGAAGAATGCAGCTCAAACACTTTTCAAAAAGATTATGCAGTAACTTTTCATGGTCTGATCTGTAATTCTACTTTTCTATTCTACCTAATGTTCTACTTAATATATACGCAATACCTTCTAAAAAATATTCTGTCCAAAGGTTATTTATTTATTTATTTGTAAATGCTATTGGACCTATGATTGAACCTTGTGGAATACCATAATTAAATTCACTTTTAGGCTCATACAATCTCCTGCTAACAGTTTTTTGCTGTATATAATATATTGTAAATATAGTATTTATATTAGCAAGTCCTTCATTTCATATAATCAAACTAGAAAAACAACAAAAAACACAACAGCACAGCAAGTTAAATTAACAATTCCCCCTGTATAATTAAGAACAACCAGTTAAAATGATGTTCGGTCAACTTAAAGTAATATCCTATGGCAGTAAAAATGGATTGCACATCATATGTCCCAAATCCTGTTTCCACCTGTCTTCATTCTTTTAAATACCCCGATTGTAACACCACTGGTAAAGACGCTATAAATACGGGCGCGCAAACAAACCCATTTATCAAACTTACACAAGCCGTAACAGAGCAGGACCATGAAGACTGACCATCACACAGTCTCTGCAGATGAAAGATGCGAAGCCACTTTTCCCACCTCGTGTTGGGCTTTCCGTGAAGATGGAGGCCTGGATAGTCACGGCTGACGGCTGTTTAAGTGTACACTCGATGTGATGGGTGAGAATAGGGAGAGGCTGGGGTAGGGAGAAGCAGAGATGGCTGCGCAGATTGGACGAGGCCCTGGCGCCTGTCTGTGGTTCCACTGAACTGATGCGTCACCCGGATCCTGGGGGCGCTGACAGCAGAGCAGAGGCAGACACTTTGTTGATACTAGATGTGGTTATTTTGCTCTCTTTACAACCTGGGTGAAGGGACGTCTTTGTTGTAAAATGACATAAATAAATACTTTTGGTAAGATGTGACAAAGGTTTTGATTTAGATTAGGGTATAAATCAAGTTGGAATAGCAAACACAGATCTCCTAGTTTCTCGATAATTATACATTTCTTGCTTTCTACTCGTATTATGTACCGCTAGTTTTTTGAATGTACAGTTTATCAAATAGTTGTATTCATCAAAATAAATATGTAATTAATTAGTATTAGTAGATATTTTTTGTACTGAAAATATTGGTGCCACACATAACACACAGTTTAAACGTAATAATTTTTTATATTATTTATATAAGAAGACGCAATTTGAATATTTTTCAACATTTTGTGAATAATAATAATAATAATGAATACATTTTTTGAATAATTTTGAATAAACATTATCATCAACAATATGAGTCATGCACGCACGTGGTTAAAATAATAATGGTCCCAGTATTGAACCTTGTGGAACACCTTCAATATAATAAATAATACATTTAGAAAAGGACATTCTCATGAAGCTTTACATTTTTTTCTTCAAACTGTTTTAACACATCACTTGACATAAGTCCCAAGTGTTAGTGATTTCCATGCTCAGGCCCATGTGTGTTACAAGGTGATGCACACATGGTTTTCCCATAGTGTTTTATAGCCTTTTGCTGTGTAACTCTGACCAGTGTCTAACCATCTGTCCTGCTCTCTGGATGCCTGTAATAACCGGTTACCCCTCTTTGCCCTCCCCCATCCAGACCCTCTGCCCTGTCCTCAGGAATGACACTCACGATGGGATTTTTGGCTCTTTATTGGGAGGCAATTCCGTGGTATCTGTTCAATTTGAAGAGCCGTTCAAAAAGTCTGGATTCAGTTCATTCATAATCATTTCAAGACAGTTTGATTCATTTTATGGAAGTACAAATCACTAAAAAGAATAAGGTTAAGATAACTTTAAATAAAAATCGTTAAACATCAAAGTGGACATGTTGTTTACCCTTTCAAAGAATGCATCATTTTTCAAGTTTGTGCTAAATACAGGGAACTTCTTCCGTACTAAATATCTTTCACCTTTCACTTCTGTACCCTGCTTTATATCATGTGATTGTTCAGCGCATATTTGTATAAAACGGCACTGAAAATAGAGCAAATTCTACTTTTTTAACCAATTCAGTAATGAACGTCGCAAAAAACAAATCCCAGATCTGTGGTCCAACTGTACATGCCTAAGACTGACATGCGGATATCAGATAGTTATTCTTGCAACATCCCAGTCAGAAACACCCTTGGATATAAAAGGTCTCCCTGGCTCTCATAAGGATTACATGTGGGGTTTCTTTGCACCTTCACACCTGCGTGGCACACACTGACCTCAGTAGATAGTTCACACAATCACACACTCACACCAGCAGACCAGGCTTCTGTAGCCTATTACAGAGGGAGATGTATAAAAGGAGATCAGCTATCACAACGCTACAGCTGGAGACCAAGTACAGCCTGAAGAGATAAAGAACATACAGGTCTAGAACACATGTGCGAATCTTATCCTAAAATTGGCTTTTCAGAGCTTTTAACCGCGTATGTTGTTGAGTTGTTTCCTCTTCTCATTTACCCTCTGGAAGTTCTTTTTAGAGTGATTCGTGCATGTTTAAACAGTCTTTAATCGCTTATTTTCAAGACGCCATATTGCCAATCAATTCCCGTTTTCACCGCCACCGGCACACGCCAACTGCTCTGTACCTACTTTGTTCTCCAATTTTATTTTCTTAATTGATGATGCGCAAAGGATTCAGCCTGTACCTACTTGTTCTCCAATTTTATTTTCTTAATTGATGATGCGCAAAGGATTCAGCAGCGTTGCGTAATCATTTTGGTACAAATGAAAAAAGAAATCCGCTACTCGCTAGTGATGTGCGTTGGGAGCGCAGTTTTCTAACGGGGAAGATGGCGGACTTGTTTCTTTTATTAAGTCGTTTTAAATGTATGTATGTATAAACATAATGATCCAAGGGTGTCATAGATTATAACTATATAGCAGACACAAGCACAGTAGGTCTTCTTTAAAGGTGCACAGTGTAACTTTCCTCTCCATGGAGATGTCTGTGCGCTGTCTGCATCTAATAATGAAGTATTATATCTGTCACTGACCCATAAATAAGAGACGTTAGCAACTCTAGGATTTGTTTCACTTTGATTTAAGTCTAATTTAAGTAGCAGAACTTCAGACATAGCAATGCCTCCAGTTACCCTTAAGCCCTCTCCCCCCATATTGATGACAACACATGAAAGGTATCAGCTGGAACTCGAACGCACCGCACAAACACGTTGGCACAAATGACACCAATAATTATAAGCTGCACTTTGTAGTTGCTTTAAAGTTAGCTTTAACGTTAGCCGATATTAGCCGATGTTAGCAGTGTAGTTAAATGTAGCTAATTTATTTACCACCAGGCGTTTGAGTTTCTTAAGACGGGCCATAAGTTCACAGATATAATAACGCACATTCTAAATCACTGACATAGCCGACGTTTCATTTTACACAGACACAGAAGCGAAGAAGGTGCGAACAGGATGGAAGTTAGCATGTAAATCTATAGATAAGTACTGAAACTTAAGCCTTCTAAATAAAACACTGGGGCATCGGCGGCATTTAGTACAGCCAATTAAAAATCAAAGCTGACGAAGACGTTGCCTAGAGACCGTGAAAACATTGCTTGAATCTACGCAACTGTTTAGTAGTCGAGTGTCGAGTTGCGTCAGTTAAACTGGTTCGGAGATGCCAAACATGCTGTGCCGTATGAAGCACGCGATCGCAGCTGTGTACATCTTTATGTCCCTCCCAAGGCCCCAAGATGAAACGCTTTCATCGTGTCATTACCACTAATTTAAAATTATTTTACACATGGATTATCGAGCATTAATAGATATACATGATAATTACTGACCGTGTTGTGTTCTGTATAGAGTTCAGGATTGTGCCGTCACACCCCAACAAATTCCCTATACACCAAATGAGATTTTAAAGCTGCACTATGTAACCTTTCTGCTGGAGGGTTCGCAACTTGCTTGGAAAGTTCCACCACACGGCATCACCAGATTAATTAGTTACAGGTCAGATCATTGGAGAGGCAAGTATGAATGCATGTTTTCCCGATGTATTTTAGGCCATACTGTGGAACATTCCAGGAAAAGGAATAACATATCCATGGAGACAAGCACCATATCCATGGAGACAAGTACCTTTAAGATGGCAACTTGAGTATTCTGACACTAAAATGTGATAAATGTGTGTAACAGTAACAGTAATAGGGGACATTTTTAGGGATGCACCGATACAGCCTTCTCAATATGAACCGATACCACAGTGTTTATTTCCTTAAAACAAAAATAAAATATGACAAAACTGATCCAAATGTGTTATGTATTTATATTTATTTATCTCTCAAAAAACAACAGAACAACTTTGTCTCTTCTGGGCCGACTATGACCAGCATCAATGTATACGCCCGACCAGGATATCGCCTGAACCGATATTTGGAAGCCGATATCTGATTCAGCAATTATTTCAGTTTCGTTTTGGTGCGTCCCTAGAAATTTTCTTTGTTTTCAGTATACTTCTTTGCCTTCATCATGGACCTTTTACCTGCTTACGACAAATATGGCAGATCTACCCCAAAACATACATGATCCTGATCTCTATACCATTTTTCCACAGGTTTAGGGTTTTAGTTGTTCAAGTCAGACTTACTTGTTGTAATCCAACCTCCACTTCCCTTCTGGAGGCCTCTCAGTCAAAATACACTTGTTTGGGCTTCGGGGGGATTACACAGGGGTTAACTCCACAACCAGAGCCGGCTAGGAGGACAGAGTTTGGGTCAGGGCGAAATAAGTGACATATTTTGCTAAACGTCACAACTATCATAGATACAAGACACACTGATGCTCGGTGTAACTGAACCCAAATCTAAGTTTATTTTCTGTCTGTTATAAAAGCTACTTTCTGATAAATTGCAAACTATCTTAGCCATTTTTCAAACCGAAGTCACTACATGTGTTACAGTAAATATTGTATGAACACTTATCATAACACAGACGGCCAAGCTAACTGAAAGAGGCAAAGATACAATGCCAAGCTCTTCATTTTGCAATCTGCAAATTCAAATTTGACCTCAGCCCTGAGTAGAAAATACAGACTGCTCAAAAGAAGAGACATATTGTTCCCTCAGTTCTTTAAGATACTGAAAAAAAAGTGATCAAATCCAAATATGTCTCGAGTGAATTCTAAAATGGACCTATCTACCTATGTCATCAACACGGAAAATTCCATCTAAAATGCACAATTTACACACAAGGAACACATTTTTCTGGCAGTTTAAGCCTTCGTTTAACAAAATACAGGTGTTGTCTAATTTGTATTAGTATAAGCTCAGCTCTTGTGCAATTTAGACAAGTGCTTTTTCCACCTTCAAGGCACTCAAAGCACTTTACATCAAGGCACCATTCACCAATTCACACACCACCGCTCAACCACGTTATGTTGAGAGCGGGGATTCGAACTGCCGACCTTCGGATCAGTGGACAAACGCTCTACTAAGTGATCTGCTGTTGCCCTTACATTATGGTTTATGTAACAGTCACGGAATTACCTCTGTGTATGTCATATCTGCTGCAGGTAGTAAAATTATACACTTATAAACGTATGTTACGCAAAATTGAGTCATCAGCTTTTCGTCATGTTGGAACGATATTACCTCCTCAAATCTCCAACACTCAAACTGCTCTGTTCCACCTTGTGATGTCAAGATTTTTTACCTTTTGTTCAGTAGAGTTTGGAAATTCCCAGAAAGAAATGATCCAAATGATTCTAGTGAAGGCGTATGGAGTTTAAAAACACAGTGGAGCACTTCCGGTATTACCACATGACATCACAATGTGGACCAGAGAGTGTTTTCTGTTTGAGAGAAGAACTCAGGGTTTGTGTGTTAAACACGTGAATGAAACAAAACACAACCTGAGGTATGTTTTTGATGAGGAAACAACATTATAACATAGATCAGAAAATAGCGCAATATGGGCCCTTTAAGTTAAATCTCAAATATAATGATGTTAACTGCCAAATGCACTTTAAGTTAAAACAACTCAAATCCAGCAGCACTTTTAAACAGAGGAGGTCGGCCTGCGCGTTGGGAAGTGTGCTGGGGGTAATTGGGCATATCATGGCTAATCCCTCTCCCGGGTCGTCTGCCGAGGTCACGTCTGAAAGAGAAAGGTCACCGCAACATCCGGCCCGCGGCTTTAATTAGCGCTTAATACTGTGGAGCTGCACGTGTGGCTTTGGGCCTGTTGTTCCCTGTTTGTTTAAAGACAGTATAAATGCTTGTTAAGGCTGCTCCCTCTTTGCTAATCTGTTTGCCAGTCCAAATCCTTCCGTCTCCCCCGGCTTTGTTTGCGGAGGCAGATGGAGCTCTATTGATGACGGATCCTGATCATTCAAATCGATCAGTGGTTACAGTGAGGAGGCATTACCGTAGCCGCTGGTACGAACGGGGCAGAGCTACTGTAGCCCTCGAGGGACAAACCGCTCAGACTGTTGCGGGGAGTGTGAGTGCGAGGCAAGGACACGGATTAACATTAAAGGTGCAGATTATACAGATTGCACTGACCTGCTGCCTGTTAAAACATACAGTAAAACCCAATGGAGAAATGGCATGTTTTCATTATTACCGTATTTTCCGGACTATAAGTCGCACTTTTTTTCATAGTTTGGCCGGGGGTGCGACTTATACTCAGATGCGATTTATATGTGAAATATATGTTTTTTCTTCATTATTATGCATTTTATGGCTGGTGCGACTTATACTCCAGTGCGACTTATACTCCGGAAAGTACATGTTTATCTTATATTGTTTGTTGTATCTTTAGCTAATTTTGCTAATCCACTGCATTACAATATCTTGATCAGTTCAGGGTCTTGTTTTCGTTCAGCTTTGTGTTGCAGGCCAGATTAGTTTATAATGTTTAGCCGTATTGTCTTTTATTGTAGTTAGTTAGTGCAGCGAGTAGAATGTTCCACAGTATGGCATTAAAGTTATGCAATTCTTCAATCACAGGTGTTTCCATTTGTCAGAAATACCATGAAGTACATGCATTTTTACTGGAACCGAGGCCATCTCTTCAAGGACCAGTAACTTGACCATGTGCTTGTCTCCATGGAGCTAGATAAGTTTAATGCCATACTGTGGGTTAAGTGTCTTGCCCAAGGACACAAGGACAGCATTCATCTTTGGGAGCTGGAATCGCACCGACAACCTGTGGGTGGGTCCGACCGCTCGCACCGACACCTGCGGGTGGGTCCGACCGCTCTACCAATGATGTTTTTAAGTTCGAGAGCGGGATTCGAAACACCAACCTTCGTATCAGTGGACGAACGCTCTACCAACTGAGCCGCTGCCCCCCCCGAACCGGAAGAGTTACCTAGTCCAACCTCGTAGGCTAACAGTTTGTAGCATGGATAAAACACATGCTAAGCGCTGCTACGGACGCACTACGCTAAACACAGACCTATCTAATTAAAGCAGACTGAGTTCTTCTACCAATTTAAATGCGATGTCGCTAAAATATTAACTTCTAATAGGTAATTTCCTCAACACTGCTGCTCGTCTGTGAGCTCTGTGATTGACAGCTCAGCCTGGGTGGTAGTGGGCGGTGACAGTTCTGTCGCTGTGGAAACAAACTCCTCCGCTCCGTCGGCCAATCGGAGCTCGGCGTGAACTCAGGGGAATCTTCCAACACATGCTGAAGATTTCCCCGAGACCTAAACACACACAAACAGCTCGCGGCCCTGTATTTTTGGACACGTTCAATATGCGTGAGCGAGTTTTTGTCGCAATGTGGGGACTAAAATCTGTACATGCCTGATTCCCTCATGGGGGCAAAAACAGGTCCCCATGGTGTAAATCCTTCATTATTAGATCCACAAGATGATTTAAAGTAAACATATGGATTCAAATAGATTAAAGGCGCTATACCTGATTTTTACTTTCTTAAAAACTTGAAGAAAAAAAAACCCAACAACATTTTAAACGGTTCGCAGTGGTCCAAATTTATTCCTGACTTTACATTCTAAGCATCCTAATGATTCACCACAATGAGTTTATAAGCACATTTCACAACTTTCAAAGACCAGAGCGGAGTTTACATCACATTAAAGCCAACAACAACTAGTGTGCTAACAGCAAACTTCCTGATTCTCTAGCTATAAAACACTTTAGCAGAGTTTATGTCACGGTAAAGCCAACAACAACTAGTATGCTAACAGTGAACTTCCTGATTCTCTGGCTATAAAACGCTTTAGCGGAGTTTACGTCACGGTAAATCTAACAACAACTAGCACGCTAACAGCAAACTTCCTGATTCTCTGGCTATGAAACACTTTGCAGAGTTTACGTCACGGTAAATCTAATAACAACTAGCGTGCTAACAGTGAACTTCCTGATCCTCTGGCTATAAAAGGCTTTAGCGGAATTTACTTCACGGTAAAGCTAACAACAACTAGCGTGCTAACAGCGAACTTCGGGATTCTCTGGCTATAAAACACTTCAAAATTAGATACAAACAGGACACAGCGGCCTCACTTTCACCTTAAGAGTTGCTTACACAATGTATCTGTACTGAAGCGAGAAAAATGTGCTCAAATACGTAGAAAATACTGGGTACAGCCACATTAAGTAAGGTTTACGTTAGCCAAGTAGTGACTATGGCTAAAGTCATAGAGTCGGACACGAGGAAATGAATGTAAGCCAATGTAATGTCCCCAAGAAGCCCGTAAACCCGACACATGTGTACATAAGTGTGTGCGTAGTCGGGCTGTGCGCTGTGGGGCCTTCTTTCTGCAGCGGCCCAGGACTCGTCATGTAGTTGTCATGGGAGAGTGATCTTTAGCCCGGCGCACACTCGTATTCACACTGGCGCTAACATGAGGAGACCGGGGTCGGCTTGTATTAAAAAAGCAAATAAACGAGGCTTTCTACACCAGCGGCAGACCGGACCGGACAGGGAGACGGGAGAAGAGGAGGAGGAGAGAATAGGAGAGATAAATGGGCGATGTGTTTTTGTAGATGGAGGAAATGGCTGTCGTTAGCTGTAGCAGGTTGTCAGGGTCCCTCATCTGAAAAACACGGGGTCTTATCTGTTTGAATTGGTGTCAGTAGCTACATGTTACCTCAGACATAACGAGGTACGGGTCTAATGTAATTTAATCTTGTTGTAAATCATAAAAAAAATTGGAAGAAAAAGAAAAATGTCTATATGTTTTGCTCGTAGACATATTGTGCTTAAAAGGCCCATGTTACGCAATTTTCTGATCTATGTTATAATGTTTTCTCATCACAGACAGACCCGGAGTTGTGTTTTGTTTCATTCACACACGTTTAATACGCAAACTCTGCATATTTAAGCTGAGTTCTTCATTTTGTGTAATACAGAACCTTTAATGTAATGATTTGCACAAAAAAAATAAAATAAATAATTGTTGCAAAACTAATTATACTACACCACGTGATGACCTCGGCTGCTATGTCCATGTTATTGTTCAAAATGTTTACATAGTTTTTATGTAATTTTGAACTTTTTTTTAATGAATTGATTAATTTTCTGGTGCATTTTTTTTTTTCACTTAGTAGTAATTTTATTGTAGTGTTTTTATTCCAATAAGCTGCTTAATCATATGTACTTTTACGAGTTTACACGTTTTTTTTAAGCAAATATCACAGTAAAAGTACTATACCCCCCGAGTTTCTTATTCTTTTTACCCCCCAAGCGAAACAACTAAATCTAACTAAATAAAAAATGCAAAAAAATAAATAAAAATAAAAAATCTCAGTGACGTACACACTAGGCCTTAGCTTACCGCTTTAGCTTACAAATTCAGCACTGTCTATCCAAGTAAAGTAACCCATTTTCCTATTGTATTTGAATGCCACACAACTGCTCCGTGCCCTTCAAACCAGTGCATGATAGATCTGACTTTTGCATGGTATGTTTTCACTCGCCGGACTTTTGCTGGCGATAAATCTGTACCACATGAAAGCAGTTCAAATATTTAAAAGCCATTGGTGTTGTATATTTTGCCTTCAGGTTTGGGAGCCAGCGCAGCAGAGGGCAGCGCTGAGGTGAAGCTGGGAACGGGCCGGCCACAGCTGCGAGGACGCGTCACATGTACCATTCCTCACACTTCAACAGCCAACGAGCGACGATTTATGTCCCAGAGGAGAGGACAGAGACACTCGGAGAAGGGACACGGGCTCAGGAGGTACTTTTACTTCAGGAACTTTGCCTGTGGAAGATGTACTCAATTTTGTTACTTATACCAAGTAAAAGTATCACATGGATAAATCTATTTAAGTAAAAGTATTAAAGTCCCTGTTTAAAAATGTACTTAAAGAGTAAAAAGTAAGTATTTCGTGCGGGTTTTGAGGTCTTATAAAGCTTCAAATGTAGTGATTTTGATACACATTTGTGCTGAATTTTGTTCAAAAGAAACAACTGAATTCATAGTTTTTTTTCTAGCTGCTTTTATTTATACCGTATTTTCTGGAGTATAAGTCGCACCAGGCAAAAAATGCATAATAATGAAGAAAAAAATTTGTATTTCACATATAAATCGCATATAAGTCGCACCCCCAGCTAAACTATGAAAAAAGTGCGACTTATAGTCCAGAAAATACTGTATTTTTGTTTGCACAAACTACGAACATGTTAAAAATAAACCCCTCAGCCTTTTCAGCAGGTCTCAAACAATTAAAAAAAATACTTTTACTTTGCGGTACAGTTCAAAAATGTAGTGGAGTAGAAAGTACAGATACTGCTCTCGAATGTAGTGAAGTAAAAGTAAAAAATATCCACTTAATGTCCAAAATCTACTTAAGTAAAGCACAGATACCTAAAATGTATACTTGTACTATATACAGTACTTTACTACTTTTACTTGGTACTTTTACTTGATTTTGTTCCACCACTGTTCATCTGTACCTCGCCGGCCTCATTGCTGGGTTTCAGATTACATCACAACATTCTATAGGCCAATAATACTTACCATATTTTCCGGAGTATAAGTCGCACTGGAGTATAAGTCGCCCCAGCCAAAAAAATGCATAATAATGAAGAAAAAAACATATATTTCACATATAAATCACATCTGAGTATAAGTCGCACCCCCGGCCAAACTATGAAAGAAAGTGCGACTTATGGTCCGGAAAATACGGTAACACAGATGAGGAGCAGCTAGAATTAAAATGGTTGAAGTGCAGGTTTTTGTTGAAATACAGTAAGTTTTTGAGTGTGGTCAGTTATAGAAATGATCAGGTTAAACGTTTGTGGATTTACCTTTTAGATATTTCATGGCAAAATATTGATTGAGTTGAATTTGGGCTTTGCTATCGATTCTTTGTTTGAGAAATGTAATAATACTTAACGTCATGGAGGGAAGTTGCCAGTATCGTATATTGATCATTACATAATATATTTTTATCAGAAATACACAAAATGACAACTGTTTATCTTGATAATGTTAATACTCCACTTTCCTCCCTTCATCTAAATTATTACCTCTAACCCAGCAATTCTGAAAGGTGCACTATGTAACTTTTCTAGTAGGGGGTTCACCACCTGCTTGTCTCCATGGAGATGTTATCGCTTTGTCTTGGACGTTCAGCAATACGGCAGTAGCACAGTTGGTCGAGCGTCTGTCCACTGATCTGAAGGTTGGCGGTTCGAATCCCGCTCTCAAAATAAACATGATCGGTAGAGCGGTCAGTTTGGCGGTGACATTCCAGCTCCCACAGACGAACGCTGCCGTCGTGTCCCTGGGCAAGACACTTAACCTCGTTCCCAGGGTCTCTGTACGCTGCTGTGTGAATGTGTGTGTGAATGGGTGAGTGGTTCCTTGATGTAAAGAGCTTTGAGGGCCTTGAAGGTGGAAAAAACACTATATAAACCATTTACCATAAAACTTATCTCCATGATATATTACATGGGCCCCGCTCACAGTAAAAATGTGTGTTTGGCATATTTTTTAAGAACATATTTGGACGATTGGACGATTTGCTGCCTAGAACATACACACAAAGCTTTATTTTAACACACACTCGGTATCGACATCTGCCATGAAAAAACCTATATCAATCGATCTCTAATTAACACCTGTAATTGAACAAATAAAAGACAAATACAATTAGCCTCCTGAGACCTGAAAACTTCATGGCTTTATTAATTTTTTCTCTTTGTTCTTTGGTCTGACTGGAGCTGATGAGTGTAAAAACAAAGAATTATCTTTTTACATTATGAGAAAAATGATGTCCACATATGAGGACGTTCGTTGTACGTTTTAATCATTTTGATAGAAACAATAAAGTCACATTTAAATAATGATTTGCAAAAACTATTTGTTAAGTGCCTGATCACAGCAACATTGTTCCTGAGTAAAAACAAAATGAGAAACAAGAATTGTGCCTCTTGGAACAATGTGTCTCATTTGAAGAGCTTCTAACAGGTGAAGACATGAGCCTTTAACAAAGTCCATCTTGAATCTAAACTATAATGTGTTAAACTCTTCTGTCATCACTAAGTGGCAGTTTAATGACCTCATATGTGACACCAGGACCTTGTAGAGAAAAAAAAATGTATTGTGGCCTAGACGACCCAAAATGTGTTGTCCACCAGGGGATATCGCGCACTTTTATGGGCCTATTGCGTATCCACATAAGTATCTCTTTTTTGTGCTGTTAGCTGAGTACTTTTGACTTCGATCTGAGTATTTTTAAGAACAGTACAATTCTTCCAGACTATACCCACCTCTTAGACGGGACAGTGGGAGAAGGAGGGACAGACCAGTGCGAGACATAAACAAAAGAGAAAGAAATAAACATTAGGGTAAAGTTGAAATGACACGCGATAAAGCAAAATGGAGGAGGGAGCGTGGAAAAATAGACAAAGCCAAAACAAAGGAGCTGATGGCTGCTGCACACACTTTTGAATGTAACTTCAGTGTAAACTTCACACAGTACACACAAATACATAGTCCAGTGAAAGGCTCGAGAGAATCTATCAACTGGGATAAACCATTTTTGATGTGGGGGTTTTCAAGAACTGGAGCATTTGGGGTTTACTTTTAGTTGTTTAAGTCTCTATAGGGCACAGACACATTGGTTGAAGAAGTACTCAGTTTTGTTACTTGAGGAAAAGTACAGATACTGGAGCAAAAAAATACTCAAGTAAAAGTAAAAGCAGCGCATGAAAAAAATCTACTTAAGTAACAGTATGAAAGTGCCTGTTTAAAAATATTTGAGGTCTTATAAGGCTTCAAATGTAGTGATTTTGACACATTTTGTTCAACAGAAACAATTACCGTATTTTCCGGACTATAAGTCGCACTGTTTTTCATAGTTTGGCCAGGGGTGCGACTTATACTCAGATGTGATTTATAAGTGAAATATATGTTTTTATCTTCATTATTATGCATTTTTGGCTGGTGCGACTTATACTCCAGTGCAACTTATACTCCAGTGCGACTTATACTCCAGTGCGACTTATACTCCGGAAAATACAGTAAATCAGTTGTTTTTTTCTAGTTTTATTCTAGTTTTGTATATTTTTGTTTTTTCAGTTTACGAACTTGTTAAAAATAAACCCTTCAGCCTTTTCAGCAGGTCTCAAACAAGAATGAAAAATACTTTTACTTTTCAGTCCTGTTCAAAAATGTAGTGGAGTAGAAAGTACAGATACTGCTCTCAAATGTAGTGAAGTAAAAGTAAAAAATAACCACTTTAAAATCTATTTAAGTAAAGTACAGATACCTAAAAGTACAGTACTTTACTACTTTTACTTCGTGATGCTCCACCACTGCAGACAGATAGATTATAAGTAGCAAAGTAGCAATGAAAATTACTTAATATTTCATAATATTTTTGTGATGTTTCAACTGTGGAACCATATTTATTATTTTCATTTATTCTGCAAAATAAACGGAAGCATGTCGTTCGGTTGGTTGCGAAATTTGTCATCTAGTTTGAAGGTTGGCTGCGCCGTTGTGTCCATAAGCAAAACACACCCTTGCCTGCGGCGCGTTCACATCTTTTTACATTTACATATCCCATACTGATAGAGGTGGGTGTTTGTGCGAGTAAAACGCCGGCTCCTCTGCACCTCGTGAGGGTGACAGCTCTGTTATTTTATGAAGAAGACGCAGTGTCCGGTGTCAGCGGCAGCTCACAGCACAACGCCAAATATCCCCAGACCACTCCCCGCCTCCCGAGCCCCCTCTGCTTCTGATGACCCCAAACACACAACACTGCAAAAACACAGGACATGCTCTGGTGAAAATGACTAGAAAAAATGAATAAAAATCGCTCTTGCGCATACGGTGGGGTTGCCGATGCCTGATTATGGTAGTTCTGATACCGATTCCGATACTACAGCTTTAAGTATTAGTGCCGATTCCCCGTATCAACCGATTCCAGCGCAGAGACTGATAATAGCGTTTCCTTCCTTTAAACTAAAATAAAATAAGACTAAACCAATCCAAACGTGTCATGCAGCTCCCGTTTCTGTTTATCCCTTAAGTAACTGCTGAACAACTTTGTATAAATAAAAATTGAAATACTTTCTGGGCCAACTATGACCAGTAAATAATCTTATTACATCAATGCATATGTCCAACCAGGGAATCGTCTGGACCGATATTTGGAAGTCGATATCTGATCCAGTTAAATTTTCAGTATCAACGGCGATATCTGATGCTAGTATTGGATCAGTGCATCTCTGTGATATGGTATTAAAATTGGAACCAAACTGGGACTAAACCTGGACTAGACCAGAACTAAACCCCAAAATAGAACCAAACAAAATACAATAATAACTAATCCAGGATCAAGACCAGACCAAAACATTTTTTTTTGTAATTTTTTGATTCATTTCAAGGTATTTCTTTCTGACTTTTAACAATTGTTTCAAGTTACAATTTCTGTTGGAGAAATCAGATAAAAAAAACAAAAAAAAAACCCAACTAATTTAATAGACAGTTAAAGTGCAAATGTATTACACCACTGACATAGATTTCTTTCTTGAAATTAGAAAAAAAAGAGAAAAGAAATACCTTGAAACCAATCAAAATACTACTACTACTACTACTACTAATAATAATAATAATAATAATAATAAATGTGAATAAATAAATTAATAAAGATTTGATTCAAAAGTCTTATGATCTAGAGCAACAAAAATAATAGTAAATAATATTAAACCAAGTGAACTCGGGCGTCTTTTTTGCAGTGTCCAAACACACATAGACTCGCACAGGTCCATTCCAGAGCAGGTTCAGAGTGTCCACAGCGTTCACATGGGACACACTCAACATGTGACCCAAACACGGCACATGTGCAGCTGTGGAGGGAGGACGACAAAACACTCTGGACTTCGGGCTTTGTTCACACCTGCTGCAAACTCATTTTCTTTGGGATAATAAAGTTGACGCAATTGGCTTACTATTTATTGATAAGGGATAATAACAAGGTATTAAAAATTCTATGTTAATAAAATGATGATGATAATTATAATAAATACATGTAGTAATGGTTCGTTTTAGACACATTATTCCTTCACTTCTCCTCCACAACAAGTAATTGCTGGCTTTCAGATGACATCACACCATTCAATGATATTTAATATAATTTAATAATTGTGTAATGAAGTGGACAGTCTATGGGGGCAACTAAAATTTCTATTGTAATACAGTGAGTTCCTGGGTCTAGTCACTAATAGAAATGATCAGGTTCAACATTTCTGCTTTTACCTTTTGAATATTTCATGGCAAAGTACAATGTAATCGATAGGGAAATTTGGGGGGACAAGACCAAGATAACCACCAAGATAAGCTGCTATAACAAGGCCCTATATATCCTCTCCAAATATCATTAACATATGTTACACTGACATATGGGCAATGTGAATGTGTCTTGCTCAAGGACACAACAACAGGGTGTAATGCTGGTGGAATCGAAGTTCAATAAAGTGAAAAAAAATAAAATCAAAAAGAATCTTTGCACCCAAATGTCAATACACATTTTCTATCTCTGTGCACAACAGAGCCCGGCAACCTCACTGTTAGCGTCACTACTTCCTGTCCAATTTTATCTCTATGAGGTTCTTGCCGAGTCGAGCTAAAATGAATAAATATTTAAAGATCAGGCAGTGGACAGGGAGCTGCGGGTGGATGTCACTGACAACATGTTAAAAACTACACAAATAAAATGAATACTTCACCGGCCGACACTTCCGTGTTTAGAAAGAGACATGTTTGTGTCTCAATGCTAACGCTAATGCTAATTTGAGGCATAATAAATATTAAAACAACACCACAAACTGATGTATTCTACATTTACAGACAATTTAATTTGAGCATAATAAATATTAAAACAACACCACAAACTGATGTATTCTACATTTACAGACAATTGGGTAGCCTTTATTTTACTTACTTTGAATTTTAATAGGTTGTTTATTTTATATTTCATGCTTTTAATAAAAGTTAGCATAAGCTTTGAGTCACAGCGAGCTAGCTAGCATGCAGCCAATATTAATTTGTAAATAAATTGCTACTGGGGCAGTTTTGTATTTGTGTTAGTACTAGAGCATATTATTTGACACTATTATAGTCATAATCACATATAATTACTGCAAAATAAACTGTTTTGTATTCTCTGGTAAATGGGAGAACTAATGAAAATAGTCCCATTATTTTTTCATATAGCAATTTTCAATACAACATGTACCTTTTGCCCTTAGTGTAAACCATCCCTCTGGCCCCTCCCTTTTGGCCCCTCTTCACCTGACACTCTGGCCCCTCCCTTTTGGCTTCTCCCTTTTGGTCCCTTCCTTTTGGCCCCTCCCTTTTGGCCCCTCTTCACCTGACATCCTGGCCCCTCCCTTTTGGCTTCTCCCTTTTGGTCCCTTCCTTTTGGCCCCTCCCTTTTGGCCCCTCTTCACCTGACACTCTGGCCCCTCCCTTTTGGCTTCTCCCTTTTGGTCCCTTCCTTTTGGCCCCTCCCTTTTGGCCCCTCTTCACCTGACACTCTGGCCCCTCCCTTTTGGCTTCTCCCTTTTGGTCCCTTCCTTTTGGCCCCTCCCTTTTGGCCCCTCTTCCCCTGACACTCTGGCCCCTCCCTTTTGGCT